>AYLM01002619.1:0-81222 GCA_001625345.1 Cairneyella variabilis | reverse complement strand
TCAGTCCATTTTTCCATAGAAATGCAGACATCTTTCCCGACGCATTTTCCAACATTTAACAATCACGTGACTATCTGCTCGATAAGAGTATTGATGTATCGGGAGCGTAGCAGGAAGGCCAGGGTCTTGGGCAGCCCTGGGATATTTTCGATATTCCTAGCCCATCACAAAACCTTCGTGGAATACGCGCCCGGCAGCTTGCTGGACGCCTAATAAAGACAACCCAGTACCGAGTCGTATAGGGTTAACATCCAAACAGGCATGATTCGTGGGCCAACGAAGACGATGTGCAAATGTCAATACCGCCCTACGAATGCTCCTCCAAAGATTTGACCCTACAGGAAGAAGTGAACGTTATGCGAGTTTAGAAGATGCGCTGCAGCCGGCTCTACAAAGGTAGGAAAGCGATCGAGTGCCTAGTCGATGAGCTCTCGACCTGGATCACTAAGGATCAATTAAGAATCTCACTCAGCCTTATGTTGCTCGCTAAGCTTAAAGATAACTAGCTGCATTATAAGTGACCCGTTTTGGAAAATTTTATGGAACAGTTCGCTAACGAATATATCTCGAATAGTGTCTTCCTATCCCTTAAGCCAAGCACAATTTAAGGTCTATCTTAAGCATTTAATAACTCCGATTAATAACGAGCACCACTATACTTCATAAGCTTCTTTAAGTCCCTCTGCTCCGCCAGGCCTAGTACCGAGCAGCGAGCTAGAGCGGGGGGAATGATGGACCGAGAAGCGGCGGCACTGGGCCACGAATAAAGAGATTAAGAGCGACACCTACCACCCCGTAAAAACAATTCCAGTTATAACACCTGCGATGTAAACCATGAGAACCCACAATCCGCAAAGCGGCGCAAGTCACGCTCGGCGCCTATCTCGACCCTAGTTCTCTGCGGCGAGGGTGGCCTAGAGCTCTTATCTCAGACGACCTCGTAACCTTTTACCGCCTTTAACCTACTAACTAGAGATTGACGATGCGCAGTCGCATACTAGTCACGGGTGCTCACATACGCCTACGGATATCGAGCAACTCCCTGCCTCCTCGCGAACTTCTCGAAGTCCCTCTGCTGCAATAGAATCAATATTAGTTGCTAAATACTAAGAATAGCCTTTTCAGGGCTTTTTCAAACGGACGAAAATTGGGGATAATATAACATACAATCTCGAGTTCAAACTATCACTAACCTTAGAGCACTTTAACCTACTAATCAATCTTAAAGCATTGAACATCTGTCCTAATAAGGAGGCTCTAGTAAAACCCCAGTCTCTCTCGAGGCCGCTATATATTCCAGGACACATCAAGCTTCGTTATAGCTATAGAAAAAGCGCGTTCGATAGACAGAAGACGCGACGCTGCTCCAGATGAGGAGCGATGGCTACTTGTGGGAAGGTATCTATACTGCCCTCCCTCACCGGACTAAAGGGACGATCTAGGCGCGCTATTCTACGAAATTCAAAAAGTAATACGGCGATCCTGAGAGGCCATCCTCCGATGCGCAGATAGGTCTATGGATTCGTAGCATAACTTTAACATTTAACTTCATAATAAAAGCAGTAGGAGGTTAGGGGATCAGATAAGTTAGGCGAAAAAAATAAAGGAAATGGCGATGTTGACCTTGGAAGAAGACATGAATGAGGCTGGGGCTTGCGAGGGAGGATAATTGTGGGAGGCATATAAAGAAACCCTGTAAGATGGCGGATCGAGATATATAGTGCGGCATGGATAAGGAGACGAGGATTCGTAGGGAGTGAAAGATTAGGAGACTAGCTGCTGAGGCTGAAGTTTCTTGAAGGAGTGATAAGTCCATCTCCTTTAAGTTTATATGCACAAGCCCACCACCACTTTAGGTTTACCACAGGGCAGACTGCCCTTCTCGATTTATTCCCATCCGCCTTCCAGTAAGGATTCCCAACCGAATTTGAAAGCTCTAACCCGCCACTCACTTCCTTCATCATATCTAACGATCGCGAAGACGAAGGCTAGGCTGGACATCTTCTCATAAGAAGTTGGGAGGCCTGATTTTCATTTTCATGAGGTGTGTTCAGAACATAAAGCTAGGCTGAATCTATACCCCGCTATTGGTATATGTTCTACGGGAGGCCTCACCCTCCTCGCTTCATACACCTATAAAGACCCTTGATAAGATCCAGAGATACAGCTTAGGCAGCCTCACTTTCGGATTTGGGAGGCCTCACACCAGTCATAAGGTGCATTTAAAGCCGGCTTTCCGTCCCACGATGAACAGTTTATTCCTTACTTCACAACCACCTCCTCTACCTCCTCTACCGCATCCTTCCTCTCGACGAGCAGTCGCATTCCAACCCCACTAGTGAAGGCCGCTTGGCCCTTCACATCCCAAGGCCGTTGGGCCTTGGCACTCTCGGCTGAGAGGCCTTACGACTATTCGCAGAAGTCCGCCTCGCGGACGGCGGACTCTGCGCACGCGCAGCACCAATTTCCTCCACAAAAAATCAAAAAAGGCTAAAGAGTAATGCAACTGAGTGCGACTTTGACGTTGGTTTTGATTTTGATAATTCATTTTTTAATTCTGTTTTCTACCCTACACAATTTCCGCTACAATATTATCAGGACACGGAGATTGGTTCAAGCTCCAGGTCAATCGACGGCCCCACATTTCCAAGCATCCTTACGCACCTCCCACCTGTGGCTGGCACACAGCTGGGACAAGTCATTCCTGCAACCGTTAAAGCTACTCCACATCAGACTTCAGCTATAGTGCCACACAACACCACCGATATTAATACATTAGCTCTTTCTGGAAGCGGCGCTGCTCTGCCTGTGGGAATCCTACAGACAGAGAAGAGTTCTCCCGAGAATTCTCCTTCGGCGTCATTAGAGGCTGTATCCGCAGGCGGTATTCAGTGCACATGGCCTTTATGCAACAAATCTTTCCCTTCAATTACAACATATAAGTTTGTCCCTCCCTTCTTACATAATGCTTCTGTCTCATTCGTACTATACTTACACACCAATAGTCACCATTTCAAAAACCACTCCAAACCCTTCCAATGTCCATACACCTTATGTCCTGACACCCGATGTCCTGCTCGGCATGCGACAAAACGACAACTCGACCGCCATGTCAATGAGCTCCATAACACTACCGAGCGGTACTTCTGTCCGGTTCCAGCATGCAAAGCTTCGAGAAGTAATAAGAAAGGGTTCCCCAGGATGGAAAATTTCAGAAGGCATATGATGAGGGTTCATAAGTATACTAAGGGGCAGGCGAGCGGTTGTGAGGCGGTTATGGAAGCGGATAAGGGGGAGAGAAAAGTTGGGCGACGGGGCCGTTGACAAGGGGGACGAATGAGATGAGATCAGTTATTCTCCAATCGGATTGCCAACAGACTTTCTTTGCACATCTTGTCGGTTTGCTACGTACCATAGTATTATTGTATCGTACAGCTTACCCTAAACCTTATGTAACAAACAATGCGCCTCAAAATGCTGATGTTCTGCCCTCGCCTCGTCTATGCATTTGCCTATTCCTCTTTCCCCAGACGACCTATTGCCCTGTTGAAAGCCTCAATCATCCCATATCGTTGTCGCGGAACGTTCCTGTGAAGATCGCCCCGTTCCTAATTTGAAAGAGGACATTTCGGAGCTCACGAGCCAACGGTTTCAGACCCTCCAACTCTAGTGCAAACTCCGAGACAACGTTCTCAAATCCATTTTTGTCCATATGGCCAAGTTTCGTGTCGGCAATCTCTGCATATGTCTCTGTATACCATCGCCGCAGTCTGCTTGTCTTCGTTGGTCTCACCCGGTTGGGCTTGAACTCGCCCGCCCCTACTCAGCTTTGAAATACGATTTCCAGCGCTTTCGCGGGTAAGTTAATTCAATCGCTTAATTCAAAGGCGAATTCGATAAGATGCAAGTAATAGACTAAATGATGAGTTCAAGGTGTCAAGCATCACCCCTCGACTCAACGATCTGGCTCTCGCTTATCTCGCCAATGATATATATGTATTTACTAAGCAGTTGTCTGAATATCTAAGTCGGTTAGACATTCGAACGTAGTGTAGGAAAGAATCCAGTGCTGCCGGTGAGGGATGGGGTTGAGAATGCGTATAAATAGGGGGAGAGGGCTTTTAAGGTACGCCATGCCGTGGGTGCATCGATGGGAATCGCGAACCTGATAGGCATGATATAAAGCTTTATCCGTACTTCGGATACAGCGAATGCGAGGAAAAGAAGTTACAATGGACATTTTGTGGTCGACGATAGTGGACATTCTGCAGAGAAACCACCAAGTCTGCTTGATTGCCTAGACTAGGAACCTTTCACATTCTGCTTACCTCCAACACTAAGGCCCCGAATATGACGAGGCTGGCCTGGGGAACTGTACAGCATCTTATCAGACGTATCGGCTGGGTGTAAAGGGTTTACAGACCACCTTTAGTAAGAACGTTTATACAATTAAGGGCAAGCGAAGGTTTGTTCATATCACTTATCTCATTTTATTTTCGTTTTGAGATATACTAATATCTAGAGAAGAAGTAGCCGTATACTTATAACTGTCAGGGTGGTGGTTCAGAACCTTGCCCTGACTCCCCAATATCATGTGATCCGCATCCGACTATATAGCAGGGCTTTTCCCACTCCCTTCTTCTATCTCTAGCTTTAGATCTTTGTATAATAGGCATTCGATCAATTGAGTCTTTACCCTTTTGCCCGCCCCTTCATACTAGGTCCAGATTTCAATACACTCGCATCCTAAAAGAACCCAGGGTTGCTGTTCGTGTCCTCGCATCTCGGCTCAAGGAGTGTAATTGTCAAAAATTCGAAGACAGCAACATCAATCCAGAGCTACTCAGAAATTGCATATATATAAAAGAGCTGACTCCAGTATATAAATAGAGCAATCTTTACAGGAAATCAGCTCCAGCTGCCTCCCACATCACTTTCAAGGTCACGTGATAATGGACACTTTGACCGCTGTGGCCATGTCCTTTCTATTTGTGGAATTGTAACTGTCAAAAATTCGAATACATGATAAAACTCCGGATGCTTGAAGCACACTCGAGCTCCGTCACCTAGAGCCTCAGTCAGCCTCAACCCACGGACACTCGTCGCAAGAATCCGAATGCAAGGTTTCTCTGGCGACTGTGATGTCATGCCTCACGAACAGCTGTTTGATGCCCGCAGCCGGGCAGCGGCATTGATGCATTGACCAGGATGCGAAAACATCACTGCCTATTGTGCTGCTCATCCGAGGGTTCCGTCCAAGATGTGATAAGATCTCGCATGTTTGAAGTTTTGTAGGACGAGAGCTCGAGTCCAGTACTTCTCTGCTGTGTTTGCAATCGATAGGAGGAAGGCTATGGTATCACAAGCCTAGGATATGGTATGCCGAAAAGTGAACAGTGGCTGCATGAAGACGAGGCAGATGTGGTGAGACCGCACCGTGGCGGCCAGAGAGTTTGCCTTGCAGATGCATCGCGAGAGGTGAGTGGAGGGCGGACGTCTAGCTGCAGTTCGTGCGCTGGTGAGTGGCGCGCTATTTCTGGACGTGCTGGAGCTGGAGAAAACAAAAACAATTACGAGGTGAGCATGCAGCTGCCGATCCGCTCTGTGGAGAGAGTTTGAAGATTCGTATCGAGGGCAACGAAGAGCCTCGGATTTTTACGTATGATAAGCAGGGCCATAATTCTGGTATCTGGATATTTTACAGATACGAGTGTCCCTAATCTGTTGAATTTTCACAATCAAGATTACTTTGGGTACATCTTGCCGCCAAGCAGCACATGTACCAGACCCTCACAAAGCCTTGCAGGATTGCTGCAGTGATAAATCCTGCCTTGCATCGGTGGTATCATTCTTGAAAGGCTCTCGGTGACTCCACGGAAGGATTGAAGTGAGTTCATGCTAGACCATGCAGAAGTCCAGCCTGAAGCTCATGATCCAATACACGCACTCCATTCGGTACCGAATACAGTCATTATGGGCCAGGAAGGCTCTCCATCCTGTTCTACGCCTCCGGGTTTACGTGTTTCGAAATCATGCAATTCTTTCTTTCTCCCCTCTTTGTCGACGAAAGGCCACATTTACCCGGATGTCAAAAGTTTATCACTGGCCTTGCGTTAGCACTTCGTAGTCCCTCGCACCAACTTTCCCTTCCCTACAGAATCCTTGTCTGCCCCACCCGCCAATCCACCAATCCGCATTCCCAATTTGCCGTGGCTTTGCCTGTTTGGGCTGAACCAGGGGTTAGAGAGATAACAAGGAGAAGCAGACAGGCCTCGTAATCACCATCTACTTCAGTCCAACCTCCATCGATAATCACTATACTCTCCACCAACACTCGTTCGTCCTTCTCCTCCGCACATCCAGCCGCCCATTGCCGCACATCGAAACGTAATCCAACCGTCTCCGACACATCACATTCGTTTTGCATCGCAGGAAGAGGCGCCGGAATTCTAATCAATGCCTTCGCGATTATTCACGCCACGCCATTTTTAAACAAAGGGTGCCGCCCTCCTGGGAAAGTTCGAACATCAACCAGGAGCGATAGTTCGACGACTCTTCAATACTAATGGGTAAATGTATGTCGCAACACCCTCACTACTTCGAAGCCTCATCACTGACAAATATTCAGGGCGATGGGGAGTGATCCTGGACGCGGGTTCGTCAGGGACTCGAGTCCACGTCTACAAATGGCCCAATGTTGCGAAAGTGCGACACGATGGCAAGCCAGAGGAGTTGATGAGTCTGCCAAAGCTAGAAACAAGACCACGATACACAAAAAAGATCCGACCGGGAGTCTCGACATTCGGTGACCGGCCAGGGGATGTCGGGCCAGAGCATCTTCAGGAGTTGCTCGACCATGCTCTCGACATCGTACCCGCAGATCAAGTGAAGGATACTCCGATATTTTTGATGGCCACTGCAGGTGTCCGATTACTGGAACCCTTGCAACAGAAAGCTCTGCTTAGCGAAATTTGCCAATATGCCCAGAAGCACACGGACTTCTCGTTACCCGATTGCGATTTGCACATCCAGGTCATTCCAGGAGACACTGAAGGTTTATATGGGTGGATAGCTGCAAATTATTTGTTAGGAGGATTCGATTCTCCGCAGAAGCACAACCATGGCAAAGGCCACCATACCTATGGATTTCTGGACATGGGAGGCGCTTCGGCTCAGATTGCTTTCGCCCCTAATTCGACCGAAGCAGAGAAGCATGCGAATGACCTCAAGCTACTTCGGATGCGGACCTTGAATGGAGACGCCACAGAATACAGAGTTTTTACCACGACCTGGCTCGGGTTTGGGGTTAATCAAGCAAGAGAAAGATACGTGGAGGCACTTATGGATGCGTCATATACACACAGCGCCCACGAGCTACCAGACCCATGTTTACCATCAGGCCTGAAGACGACACTGCATGGAGAAGTTGTTACGGCTCCAACCAAAGATGCTACATTGGTTGGTACTGGACAGTTCGACAAGTGCGTTGCAGGAACCTACCCGTTGCTGGATAAGGATGCTCCTTGTGCCGATCCACCATGTCTGCTCCACGGTCAGCATGTGCCGGCTATCGACTTCGAGGTCAATCATTTTGTTGGGGTTTCGGAATATTGGCATACAACGCATGAGGTTTTCGAGATGGCACACAAGGACAAGGCATACGATTTCACAACGTATCAGGCTATGGTCAAGGATTTTTGTAGTGAGGAATGGGATGATATTGCAGCCAATGTCGTTGCGGAAAAATGGGGAAAGAAGGTGGATGCAAAGACGGCACAAGAAGTGTGTTTCAAGGCCGCGTGGTTGATAAACGTTCTCCACGACGGCATCGGGATACCACGAGTTGGAATCGAGAAGAGTTCGAAAGGATACAACAGCACTAAAGAAGCGGCTGCACACGCCAAGGACAGAGGATTCTTGGATCCTTTCCAAGCCGTCAACAAAATTGACGATATGGAAGTGAGCTGGACGTTGGGCAAAATGGTGCTCTACGCAGCAGGCCAGATTCCTCCCTCGGCGCCCGAAGCCGGACCAGTTGGATTCGGACCAAATCTTGGAGACGGAGAATTCCAAGAAGCTGGGTCGAATTATGACCCTGTTCCTTTCGATGGTGATGACGACAGCTGGCAGGAAGCGGCTGAAGATCTTGCTGAGAAAGCTCACTCCAAATCGACGCCTGGGTTCCTACTCTTCATGCTGATTTTCATTATCCTGGGGTATTTTTTCCGCAAACGGGAAAGGAGAATGCGGCTCTACAGGGGAATCAACACACTCCGCCGCAATCGTCGTCCAGGCAGTCCGAGAAAAGGAGGACGTAGCTTCTTCACCTCGACTAAACTCTTCGGCCGCAGTTCAGGGAACTACGAACGTGTTCTCGAGGACGGAGATGCAGCTGCTGAGTTTGAGTTGGGAGACGTGGAGTCGGATGAAAATGAGCATTCGGATAGCAGTGAAGGCTCAAGAATAGGCCGAACGTCAGGTCTCGCGACCCCGAAAATGAGCGTCATGAACTTTGACTCGGGGGCTTATTTCGATGACGCTCCTAGTAAACAGGTTGTGGGCTTAGGGCTTAGTCATGGAGGATTGTCGGCCATGGATAGGAGCGGATTGGTTG
Source organism: Cairneyella variabilis (assembly GCA_001625345.1). NCBI lineage: Eukaryota > Fungi > Ascomycota > Leotiomycetes > Helotiales > Cairneyella > Cairneyella variabilis. Next base: position 72,608 of record AYLM01002619.1, on the reverse strand, counting down.
TAAGGACTGAGAGTAGAGAGAGGCTGGGTCCGAGTTTACAGATGTTGGGGGCGGGGAGGAGATCAAGGGCTGGATCGCCGACGAGGATGAAGAGTCCGTTGATGACGCCTCTGGAGGAGGTGTGATGGTCCCACCGTTTTGCTGATAAGCAAAAAGCATGAGGGTGGGATCCTATTTTCTCACACTCCTTACGAAGACATGTTTCACCAATCGAGATCTACCATAGCAGATACCTAATACCGGATTAGCGGGCGTTCTTCATTAGTGCTTTGGAAACGAGGCGTTTGGGACACATGATAGGCTGGACTGGGATACATGCATAGCTTGCTTGTTTTGTTGATCGCTTCATGAGGAATGGATTGTACAGATAGATTTGTGGGATTGGAAGCGAAGCAGTGGGGAAGAGTACACAGGTACTAGATATAACGTTATAAGCGGGAGGTGATATGTGGGAGGTGGAAGGCAACAAGTAGCAGCACACTCATTCTAGAGAGGGTGGAGAGAAACAGGAATAAGAGTAATTGAAAGCATATAATTACATGATCAACTCTGAAGAGAACAGTGGGGTCTTTTAGCACCCGAAGTGAGTAAAATTTTTAGCGCTGTTTAGGTCATGCGCCACTGCCAATTAAGGCTAGCTTTCGCGGATTTGAGAAGTTGCACAACTTGACCTTTAGCAACTCACATAACTCCCGCAACTCTTCAACTTTCACAATATGCACAACTTGTGTACAAGTTCTATATGACCTTTTATATGATATTGTTTAAATGGTATATACTACCCTTTTGAGAAGCTGCCCCTCGCAGAGCCTCAACTTGAACATCAGTAGCGGTGATCACCAAACCTCCGTTTCCGTGATCAGTGGCGTTCCCAGCCCCGGTTTGCATGTCTCGAAAGTTAGGGATTAGACATGCCTCCCATGCCGCTTCTCTGTACTTGTGAGTTGAAAACATGGTTGCTAAAAGACCCCAGTGACCTGAAAGGAGTTGAATTGAGCCAAACAAAATGACCGGCAAGTGCCGAACCATGAGTTAAGGTAGGCAACTACAATCGAACTCACTGGAATCGAACAAAATCTTAGCCTTGTTGACCTGTATGGAACTGCACGCAGATTTCTAACCACTGGCAATGCAAGCACGCCGAACTCAAACGGGATTCCCAACGGAAACTCATTTACATTCGGACTAGGCGCAGAACTCGCTCGGTTGGTGGGATTATTTTGTACCTATATTCAACGTAATTCTGTTGGAGAAATCGACTACACCTCTCGTCCAAAGCTCATTGCTACTACAGATTCGGGATTGAGAGCGATTGGTGCAGGTGACATGTAATACTTACGACTACACGACCTCATTGACTGTATCAGCATCACAAGGACTCATATTCCCGCTGCAAAACAATGCGTTCAACAACCTTTCAGACAATTCCCTGCCAAAAACTATCACCGGCTGGCAGGTTGAGGATCAATACTGGAACTTCTCTCGACCTATGAATGCTGTCAACTTCACCTTCATGGATCTATGGATCCCAAGGACTCCAACGTCCCTCGGAGGCATCTTCACAGTGCCTTACGAGTTATCTAAGACATATCCCAACAGCTCCAATATAACCACACAGCAAAGCTGGATAAATCCGTGTACGATAGATGCCCTGCGCCGACGCTGATGTTTGGTTTGACCCTGAAGCTACCGACATTGATAGTGTGGATTTGACCGATCCTGCGATCTTCGAGCTCAGGAGCAACTACTCAAGACAGCGAGGCAGTACAAGCTCAATATGGCATCAGCGACCCAATTAAAACTGACCTCAGCTGGGCAGCATCGCTGAACTTACTATATCTCGAGTCCAGTACCACGGCGCTAGCGAACTCCACGACGAGGCCCATGATGGTACAACTGTCCATGTAGCTCCTAAGAAACTCCACTGATACCAACTTTACGTTCTACTGGCCGCCTTCGCAGCACTTCAAGACGAATCTCACGGATGCAGAGGACAGTGTTGCTGCCACCATGGCTACTCTCCTTGGTATCCAACTCACGGACGGTCTGGCACGTCAGAACGGCTCGTAGGAGCTGAATCTCTTGAATAGCTCGAGCATTGATTGGAGCGCGCCAAATAGTGAGGTATCAGCCATTGATCTCATTTTCCAGGTTGGGGCCCAGTTCACCGACAAGAACACTGCGTCGCAGTTCACATTCCAGGTCTACCGCTGGGGGATACGGCTACGGGATTGACAGCTACGTGACTTGAGTTGCGGCTATGGTGCTGGGGATTCATGCCTGCGCTGTGGCAACATTTTTGCTTTACATGATTGGGCGCCTAATCTTTAAAAAGACCTGGACGGCCTCGGCGTGGGACGATATCACGGCTTGGTTGCGCTGGCGATTAATTCGACGCCGTCCAAGGGCTCAGAGGAGCCGGGGGGTTTAATAATAAAGATGTTTGGAAGGATACGGTGAAGATTAGGGAGGTGAAGAATGGAGGCTTGGAGCTGGTGGTTAGAAATAGTGCGGAGGAGGCAGATATTGAGACGGTGGAGGTGATGATGGGGAAGAAGAATCTGGAGTACCTGGTGGGGCTTGCATTGGTCTTTGGCGTTGGAAAGGAGAGTTGGATGGTCTTTGTGCCAAGTGGCTTTAGGACAGGGAATTCGCATCTTCACCGGTTTGTGTTTTAGTGCATTCTTATACCCTTTCAGCGTGTTTCTCCACTCGCATTTGATATAATGGTGGGTATACAAGGAATTATTCGGAGGGTAGGGCTCGACCATTGGTTCAGATAATCTATGCAAAGTAAAAGATATTCACCCAAGGCAGAACTTCAAAATTGAGCTTGTATGGTCTTCTTTTCAACCATACTAAACGCCAGGGTATTCACAACGCCAACCGCCACTCTCTTCGATGGCGAACCTCAATCAATCGAATCTTCTCACTCACTGCAATATTTTGACTCTCTTTACCTCGCTTCGGCTTACTTTCACACTCATTCCAACTTCCGACTTGAAATAGTGACTCGGCACTTGAGTTCCTCCTTTCCTTTCGCCCACTTCCTCCCCCCCATTTTCCCAATCTCACTCCCACACCCAACTCCTCTTAGCTGTATCTAGACTTTCCAGCCATTACACAGCTTTGACCAGCATATCTTCCTCTTCCTCTTCCTCTCACAACCCATACCCCAACCTTTCTCGTTTTCAACCGCACTCTCTCTTTAAACATTAATTCCAAACCTCCTTTATTCAATCAACGTCCCGTTCCAAAAACTCTGGATCACTCCTTACCCGCCCCTCAAACTTCTTCCACCACTCCTCGAACGCTTTCAGCGGCACGACTTCTACGCTCTGTCCATTGACTGCTGCTACATTGCCGGAAAACGAGGCGAGGAAATTGAATGCATTCTTAATAATTCTCTGGGCCAATTGCAGATTATCCGGAGCGGTCTTTGTCTGTTTGGCTAAAACGAGGGCGTTTGAATCCGACGTGGAGGTTGACGACTGGCTGGATTTGAGGTTTGCGAGTTGAGCTGCGACGGAGTCTGCGGGTTCCAGCGAAATTCCAAGAGTAATGGACCCTCCTGCGATTGATACTGGGTTGGGTGCGTCCATATCCACCTCCCCACTCCCTCCTATCCCGCCACCATTCATCCCTCCTACTCCTCCTACTAGCCCAGAAACTTTAAACACAGCGCTCTCCTTCCCTTCTCCAATCCCACCTAGGAACCTAAACTCCCCTGCTGCGGCTCCTGGGTTTTGGTTCTGTGGATTGGATGATGGGGGTAATTGGATATAGACGGCTGCGGCTGTATTGAGTGGGAGTGTGATGCCTGGGAGTAAGAAGACGCATATATGGCTGAAGGGGCGCGGGGACATGGGGAGGACGTAGAGGAAGGAGGTGGTCGTGGGCGCGCTGGTGGGGATGGTGAAGATGGGGGAGCCGGTGGGTATCTAGAAGATGGGTATCTTAGTGAGGCTATGAGGGAGGAGGGAGGAGACGTACTACGCCGAAGAGTTGTGGGAGTTGGTCTTGGGGTTGCGCCATATTTGGTTGTTGGCTGAAGAGGGAGAGGGATTGGAATGATTGTGGTTCGAGTGATTTGCCTGAGGGGAGAGGAGGAGCTATAGAGAACAAAAGAAATAAATGTGGTATTTCAAGCTCTTAATATACTGGCGGGCAAAGATAATGTACTGGTATATTTCCGCTCGAGGCGGGCACGAGGTGAGTGAGGTCCAAACAGGAGATGGCGGGGTCAGTGGGGCAGTGCAGACCTGTCAGCCTTGGAGAACCTCCTCCAACCTTCCAAACCTTTCCACATATTCACAAACCTTGGAAATCTGAGCATAACGCCTTGGATACGGCAGAGCATAAGATGAAGTCGAATTTGGATCTGCTGAATGAGTGCGATGTGTAAGTCTAGTTCCCTATTTCGTGTCCTGCGTCTTCGCGATGCGTGCGGCGCAAGGCTGGCGGGGTAGCACGAGACGTTGTATGAGAATGGATTGTACGACGAAGTCGCGGGGAGAGCTGTGACACTTTCATAAACTGTTCATATCTCTTTTTCAAACTTCTATTGTCTATCCCGCCATCTTACCCTCCTTCCTCCAACTAACACCACCACAGCTTTCCCTACCCCTCCGGCCACGATACCAACAAAGAAGCTTATTCTAAGACACTCTCGAACCTCTACACCCTGATTCACGACGACATTCCCATCGGCTACCTCCTAGAACCCGTCTTCATCGCCCTCGTCAAGGTCCCCATATCAATCAAAGGCGAAATAGAAGTCAACCGCCGCCTCCGCACCATCACCGCTTTCCAACAACCAACAGAAGCTGAGCGCTCTGCTGCCGTGGCCGCGACGTGTGCGTACTGGCGCAAGAATAAGACATTCACTGTTTTGGAGGGCTGGAGAGATGAATTGTACCCTGTGTACGGGCCTGGGAAAGGAGGGAAGGAACTGCTTTGGAGCATTGAGAGGAGTGCGAGCGCACTGTTTGGTGTGTGTACGTATGGTGTGCATATGACCGCTTACCAAAAAGTGGAAGGCGAAAAACACGGGATCAAAGTATGGGTCCCAAGACGGAGTAAGGATAAACAGACCTATGGCGGGATGCTGGATAATACTGTCGCAGGGGGTATGGCGACGGGGGAAGAGCCGCTGGAATGCATGGTTCGGGAATCTGACGAGGAGGCCTCTTTACCTGCGGACTTGGTGCGCAGGACGGCAAAGGCGGAGGGGACTATTACGTATATTTACATCAGGGATGAACGGGCGGGCGGGGAAGTGGGATTGGTGCAGCCTGAATGCCAATACGTTTATGATCTCGAGCTCCCAGTAGATGTGGTACCGAAACCGAAAGATGGAGAGGTTGAGGAGTTCTATTTGTGGAGTGTAGAGGAAGTGCAGGGCGCTATGGCGAGAGGAGAGTTCAAGCCTAATTGTGCGCTGTTGGTGCTAGATTTCTTTGTTAGATGGGGGATCTTGAATCACGAGAACGAGCCACATTACGAGGAGATTAAGAGGAGGTTGCATAGAGAGTTGGAATTTCCTGGCCCGCATAGCTCGAAAGCTGCGAGATAGGTAGAAGCAAGCTAGAGGTATCTTTTCCGTGCTCTGAACGCCTGGAGTGACAACATCTTTTTTGGTATCCCCAACGCCCATCAGTGAGTCCGACTGATGCTATGCTTGAGAAAGGAAATGTAAGGGCATTGCCTGCTAGTGAGAAAACGTAAGGATTGGGTGGCTGGTATCAGAACGTGCCAGCAGTTACTCAGCGAGAGGAATGTCAAGAAAAAGAAAACGTGAATTGGTCTCGAACCTCGAATTGGGAGTGTTTCGGTAGCATTGAGCCAGGGAGAGCGTGAGAAATCGAAGGGTAGTCCGACATTATGAGTACTGTCAATTGGTAAATCGTAAGGCATGAGGGAAGACCTCATGCAGGAATTGCGCCTTCAGAGCCAGAGATACCTTGGATGTCCATGGAAAAATGAGGTGATTTTCGAATGTCGTAGAATCGAGCAGAGAAAAAGCTGGAAAGAAATTGAAGGGCAGTCTTAACATCATGATTATCGCCGTCTTGAGAATCGTGAGGCGTAGAAGACCGTAATGCAAGCCTTTCTTCCTCCGAGCCAAGATATCTCAAACGTCCATGAAAAGGTGAGGAGACTTTCGTGCGCCGTGGAAAATTGGAGAATAGTTCAACATCACGAGTTCATCCACCATGGAATCGCAAGGCTGAGAAAAGTCCATATGCAGGAGTTTCCGTCCCCAAAACCAATGATTCGATCACAGACATCCATGGAAAAGTGAGAAGGTTTGTGTATGTCGTAGTGTACCGTTTTGTCGATGTAGACAGAGCTTGAGGTGCGGAGAACTGTCGTGGAGGAAACATTGAGCTCGAATCCAGTTTATTTCTTGATGAGAAGGTAGACGTAATCGACTCGGAGTGGTGTAAGCTTCTTGTAAGGACCTTCCAGCTGCATCAACAGTCCACCAAAGGAGATGAAAGCCTTGCTGCTCGATATTAGCACTATTCGCGCCTTCAGACCTGTAGGACTTGCATTTGCTCGCCGTCCTCTGACTCCTCGAACTTGTAGATCTTGCCGTGGCAAACATAGTCGAACATATCCGCTAAGGTAGCCTCTCCTCCTGGTCCACTGCGCGCAACGTCTCTCCAGCCCTTACCATCATCTTTGGTGCCATCTAGAGACAGCGAATTCGCAATAACGCAGGTTAGGGTCTCTCCAATGGTGCAGGGGAAGAGCTCTGTATTGATATCGAGGCTCATGGCAGTCTGGGAGTCTGCAGAGGTTCCGAAGATGCGTGCGACTCGATCATATTTAGCATTGTTGAGGTTGGTGATCGTGAAAGTATCGTCGAAGAGCTGGGCATCTCCGGTAGTAGCCATGATTGAGTGTCCAAGCTTGGGGAAAGCGATGATTCCTTGTGGTACAACCCTCAGGAGAACTTTCGGAAGAATGATAACCGGTAGGGCGTAGTTGGACTTGAAGTTGTATCTTCTGTAGAATTTTGGGAGCTCGCGGCTGACTAAGCACAACACTAACAATTTTATAGACGATGGACCTTGACAAAACTAGGCAGTTTGAAACTCGAAATATCTGTGGGGTCAAGACGATTTCGAGAGTTCAAAATATCTTAGGTTCTGAGATATTTTGCCTGGAGCAACCGGATTTGGGCTCGGTGGAAAACGGCCAAGTCCCCAGGCGGTCTCAAAATGTCTTGAGTTCCTAAGATATTTTCTGATGTACTTACCTCGCCGGATCTTGAACTTCCCCAATGCCTCTTCGTCGAACTCGTCTTGGCACCATCCCATCATAACACCCCGCCCCTTTCCTACGACCTCGGTATCAAGGTCGAGGTCCTCCAAGCGACCAAACAACAACCTGAAATCCTCAGGCTCAATAGGCACCTCTTCATCAGGAAGGATCTCCTTTAAACGCTCCGTCAAATCTTGTGGGTCGATCGTCGAATCCATTCTCGCTGTCCAAAGTCAGCGAAATGTCGTCGTTTCGTCGACGAAATATTGCCCTCGGCCAGGCTGAAAAATCAGCTCCTCAGGCCAAGCAAGGCCCTGTCCCAGGACTACGGCCATCTCCACTAGATGGAAGATTGACAACATCCACTGGGACGCGTTCTTTGGATGCTCTACTTGCAGGCCATGCAGGGTTTGTGCTTGGAACCTCCCTCCTCATTGAAGAAAGCGGAACTACAGACTTTGGTGGTGCATTGCTCCGTTTCTATGCGAGTCAAGGCATTGTCCACGGCCACCAGGTCCATGTCTTGGGCGTGAATGAGGGATGGGCAAGAGACTTACCTGGTGAGGCTGATATCCGTGCAGATGGCGGTCGAAAGAGTGGTAATGAGGAGGGCGTTATGGGAGAGCAGAAGATGAAGATTGCGTGGAGATATGAGAAGTTGGGAGAATTCGGAAATGGATCTAGAGGTACCAACTTCAAGACCCCCGTCCGCTGCTTAATCGGGGCGTCCTCATAAGGAGATTTATAGGTAACTGACTACACGATTGCTAGAACGAGCACAACCTCAAGGAGCAGCACAGTCAGGCACCGCACCTGTGTTTTGCCATGACTTTGACCTCAGCAAACGTCTGGTCATTCCGTCTCCTTCAACTATGCACTTTGTCCCTACATCAACTAGGCCAAATTTGGACTTCAAAGAGCCCACAAATCTTTCGTCTCCTTTCACGGCCTTTTTGGCACACCTTTCAACCCGGCTATCTACCTCTCCCAGCTCCGCGGTCCACAGGGTTATCATCCCAAACCTCCTCTCTCCAGCACTGTACCCGCCCCAAGCTTCACTACCAGAACACCTCATCCAATTCCTCCACGCTCTCCGCGCACTCCTCCGTCAATACCCGTCCCAGCTCACAGCCATGGTTACCTTCCCATTAACCCTCTACCCACGCAGTACAGGACTCACCCGGTGGATGGAGCTCCTCAGCGACGGAGTCTTGGAGCTCGCTCCTTTTCCATCTTCTGCAATTGTCACGAAGAGCGCCCCTGGATCTTCGACTAGTCAGGAAGAACTACCGCAGGGCATGCTGAAGATCTACTGTTTGCCCATTTTCCATGAGAAAGGAGGGGGCGGTGGCGAGGCTGGTGGGTTTGGTGATGACTTGGCGTTTACGCTGAGTAGGAGGAAGGGACTTGTTATTAAGCCGTATAGTTTGCCGCCTGTGGAGGGAGATGCGGAGGCTCAGCAGGGAGGGATTGAGCATGAGGGTGTGAAGGCGATGAAGAGTGACATTGAGTTTTGAGGTGGTCATTGCGAATAGAGGCATGGAAAGGGAAGGGGTCTTGAAGACAGACGCCTAAGAGATGAAAGTGGTGCAACTCGAGAGATTGATCTGGAAATGAACGGAATGACTGGAGAAATCGAGACACCCCTGAGATTTCACTCTAGCGGTCAAGGTGGCCTATCAAGCTAGAGTAACTGGCATGATTGGCGATTTAATAGATGGATCTAAGGGATAGGAGCATAACCTTGGCGTTGAAGTGCAGAATCACTGGTCTTAAGAATGCATTGAGTTTCGTAAACTGTCTTCTCTTGACATTTGAATTTGATCCGGAGTGCCTTAATATAGGGGTTCGAATCGGCGCGCTGAAACAGAAAAAGCTATCATTAAGGTAGGGAGCGATCTTGAAAAGTGTATTTGCATCATGTTTGGAGACTGAGGTAGGTCAAGTCTCCGTCTGCATATCATTATACTGAACTAAGAAGCCACCGCCCCCGACTGTTCCGATCCTCTTTTAAACCGCAGAGACCTCCACAAGCGCCTCTTTCTCGAGAGTCATAACATCACAGTCCCTGGTGAACACGAACTGAGTAACTGTCTTCACAACTCCATCCTCCTCCACCTTTCAAACGTTCTCCTCAGTGAGTTCATGCCAATCTTGCAGTTCTGCGATTGGTCGATCCGCATTCCGACTCACATCTCCAAGGATCAGCCGCGTATGCTTGATTTTCTCCCTGATACTAACAGTCGTGCTATCCCACGGCACGCCCTCTTTGAACCACTGCCGCTCCTCTTCATCGCAAGTATCGTCTAGCTCATAGTCCTCATCCCTTTGCTCGTCGGGGTCTTCGCCCAACCATCCGAATCGATGTCTTCTCCAAACACTTTCCTTCCATTCATCGTGTTGGAGCTTGAGATGTTTCGGATTCATCTTGTTCAATACAGTGCAAGGCACCGTGATCTTTACGAGGACGGCACGCTCGAGTTCATTAGTTCGGACCTCGTCGTGGCGTGCGAATTGCTCTGCGGCAGCACGTGAATCGTACAGCATCAGAGGGTTTGCTTCTCCATGGGTAAAATCTCGCCACTCATATGCGTCCTTTAGGTGGCGTAGCCTCGGAAACTATGGCGAAGAAAGCAAAGGCTGTCAGCATCGAAGAGACTACATCCAAACCAGAGGGTTAAAGTTGATTTGTTCCCAAAGCGTTGCGCAGCTATCGTATTATTGGAACCTGGCCTGACCTGTTGCTCTTGCTTTGGGACGTGTCGACTGGCCCAGTAAGCGGTACTCTTACAAGATACCCCGAGGTCGTTCTTGGCGAACTTGTAGTCCGGATCTTGGAAAAAGGAACGGCTAGAGGTGGGGAAGCGGGTGTCCTTTGCAGTCATTGCCTCAAAGTGCTGATAGATCTTGTTATAGTAGTACTTTCTATCAAGGGATTGATAGTACGACTGAAACAACCCACTGCGGAAGCGGCTCGTATAGCGAATGATGTCGAGGCACCGACACCTGCTTCCAAGTGTGTCTTCTAACCAATTTCCGAGATCGCGAGTTGATCTTAGCTGTGGAATTTCGGTTCTAGAATTGCGTCTTGGAACTCCTGTCGAAGACCATAACGCGTCATCTGAATAGACCAGCCGTCATCAATGGTACTTTCCTCATCCTAGTTATTGTCTAGATCATCCGATATGCCAGTCTTTTTCAGCACAAACTTGAGAAGATCTTGGCCGTCATGGCTGGTTCGGTCTGAGCGCTCCGATGATTTATTCCAGAGTTCTTCAGCATTTTCTTCTGTAAATCCGAAGAAACAAATGGTCTCCTTGCTGACCGCACGGATTGGTATTTCGACGTAGTTTCGCAAGTTTTGCCGTAAAATGGTACGAGCCAGACCGTAGGTGGACTTAGATACAGTCGCCAAACTCGCTAAATCGCTGTCTCCGCAATGTTCCATGATGGCAAGCTTTAGCTCTGAAGCTAGATTGTTCCATTTTGTGAAAGAGGCGGTGGATGAGCGATCGTCCTTATCTTGAGGATATTTGTGTGACTGGATGACATCGCGCGAGATCTTGTACACCTCCTTCCGCTTGACTGTTACGAGAAGTCCAAGACGCCGAAGCCCTCGGAAATCTGCTGGGGAAATAATGAGTTCCGTATCGTCTAATATATGAGGAGGATGCTGCGCTCTGGCGAAGTATGTTCTAAGCTGTTCCTCAATGGGTAGACTCGAATAGATTGACATGGTGTTCGTGAGTGTATGGCTAGGGAGAAATGCAATAGGTATTGATGGTAATAAACTCTGTGGAGAAGTTTCGAGAGGCTGAACACTGTGCCTGTGCTTGGTGATTAGAAAATAAAGAGCAGATAGGTGTGTGAGTGGTGAGTGCGTCTCATTGGCAAAGGCGGTGCGCCTTATATAGCAGAATAGATATGTGCAGTCTATATGCAAATGTGCGCCAACAACATAGTTCACATTGTCGAAGACTGAGTCAATGGAAAACTGAATGACCGTTACTATACTGCTTTCATTCTCGGGGCCCATACTAGAGTATCCTCGATCTATGTCCACATTAGGATAGCAGGTGACGTAACTCGAAGATTTTGGGTTTAGCTACTAGTATTTAAAGAGATTAAATTTCGACTAAGCGTCCATGTTGGGGTAAGTTTATAGCCAAATCTGCAAGCTAGAAAATCGCCCAATGAAAAATGAATCACAGTACAGGAATTTAAATATCAAAAAACTGCTAGAAGTGAAAAATGGGGTTTCAAGCCAAGACAAATGTATAGCACTTGCTGAAGCAATCCACCATATCGCAGAAGTAGGATGGTTTTAATAGAGAGGATAATGAGGTTCTGAGGAAAGCTGGATACAGGCCTGATACGAGTCGCACCTACTTTAGCAACAACATGGATGTGCACCATCGACAGTCTTCAATAAACTTCTGAATTCATACAAGGAAAATGATGCTATTTGCATCTCTCATACTACAGTCTAGCGGCAAGCGTGACTACACTCGCAAACTATGCATGCATGGAACGAATGTGTGCCTGCTCAATTCCTTCATCTGCAATCCCGGAGCTTGATTATGCTCCTGTAACCAAGCAACGCCAGTTCCCAACCCATGATATTTTGCTTTGCGCGAGTACAATCCCGCTTCTTCCATCTTACAAAGCCAGAATCAAGGCACGAAGATCCTCGAGAAGCTCGCCACATCTCGTCTGCAGCAAACGCACTTATCGAAGTTATTCATCGCAAGAGTGACTCTGCAATCGTCGCAAAGACTCAAGCAGCGACACGGCCATACGATAATGCTTCTCGGCGAGCTTTGGCAGACAACACACTGTGGTCCACCTTCGCCCATGCCTGAAGCACCTCTTGCCCAAGACGTCGGTTGCTCGACTCCAGGCTCTGTTGCATTGGAATATTGGCGACGGGAAATGATAAGATATTCCAGGACCCGTGCCTCTTCCTCCTCAGTAAGCTTGCCGGATGGAGACGAGGGAGCGAAATTTGCAGGTCGATCACGAGTCGAGGTCAAAACTCTGGCACGTTCACGCTGAAGGATGTTGCGGAATCGAGAGCGGGTCACGATCGTGTTGCTTGATAAATGGGCGGACAGAGCCTGAGCTTCAGAACGCTGCTCGGGAGTTTGTGGATGAAGGAGCTGGGCGAGGACAGCTGTATCCAGCGGATTGTCGAAAGGTGTTGACTCTCTAGAAAATTGAGAATCTTGTTGAGTGGGCGTTCTCCGACCATCGTCGTCTGCGCTGTCAGACTCCCAACTGGCTTCATCTTCAGTGGCATTCGTTGAGAAAGACACCATGCTCGTCGTGTCTTCTTCCAACTCCTTCTCAGCCGGCTTGAACGTTCCACTGCTATCATCACCGCCCCACCAACCGCCATTAAGCCACCATTTGTACAGATTCAAATCTAAGTTCTTTTCCTCTGCGTCACTCCACTGTGTTTGAGTGTTCTGGAGACGACGTCTCATTTCGATCTCCACATCAACATGCTCGTCCTCCGGCAGTACTAAGTTCCCACTATTATCCAACATGTAGAAGTTCAGCAAGTCGGGATCATTCGAATCCGGAGCAGCTACAACCGAAGACGCCTCTCCTTCCGTGTCTCGCGGATGTTTGGCCCACCTGAGAAGCCATCTAGGCCGGTTCCAACCCAGGCGATCAAAGGCCTTCAAAGCGAGAGAAGCCCACCAGCTGATGAGTAGCCTGTTGATACCCAGGAAGAATTCCAAAGCCATAACCCATCTCCCGCTTCGCTCCGTAGCTCCTATACCATTTCGCATCCCCGATAACTCACGTCCTTTCATTTTGGGTATCTTCTTTGCCGTCATCTCTCGTGCATATCCACTCGTTGACCTTTGAAGGAGATCCATTGGCTTGTCTTTTGAGGCAACAAGTCCAACATTATTCGCCAGACCATCAGCAAGACCGGAGTCGGGGTCATGTATTCTGAATGTAGGTCCAAGCCATTGAGCTCCGATCGCCTCTAGCTCCCGTAATCGGTCCTCCTCCAGCCACGTTCGTTGCTTGATACTCACTCCACGACTCTCATTAAGATACACGGCTTCACTCGCCATAGTCATGATGGCAAAGCCTGTTCTCAATAAAGCTGTGTAGAAATCCATGTGCATGGTAATTCTCAAACTTGACATCAGAGTCCCGTTCGCTTGCATGTTGTTATGCGCTCTTCTAAGTCGTCGAATGAATCGCCACTGGGACGGTGGGCCTGCGTTTGGGCCCCCATCACCGCCTCCATCCTCAATAGCAGGCGGCGCCAACGCTGATAGTGTCAATGCAGCGCCATAGATCAATGAGCATATGACAATCCCAAAGAGGACTGCGATATGCGGAATGAAGCCGATGATACAGACAGTAGGAAATCTCAGTAGGGTGGTGTGCTCTAGGTCGTCCACGGAAAATGTCCAAATGCCCCATATGATTGAAGACATGAAAGCCAGCCCCCAAAATCCAGTGCTCAACAGTCGAAATCGTCCCTGGAGATTAAAGATTGCGAGCATGTGACTAGTGAGATGGTTCATGGCCGAAAGGAAACCCACAAGTAGCACTTCTGGCTGAGTGTTGACTTTCCGCAAAATCATTGCACGTGTGATGGCAATCTCGGTATGCTCGGCTGATGTGGTATTGCGTTTTGTATTTCCATAAGAGTCCCAACCCACCAAGAGGCTAGTAATTTGCGATTCCGTCTCAGCAAACGCCAAAGAGTGTTCGAATAAGGTCATTCCAGTCTCCGCTGCCACTTGACGTCCTTGGACTGCGCAAGAGAGAGTTTCCACCCACTGACTGAACCCAAATGACTTGAACAACGGCCACAGACGAGTCATAGAGCCGGTCAGCGGCTCCCTAGAGGATGTTCCAGTGGATTCGTCGTCGTCTTCGTATGGATGCACCATATTCACAGCAACGCAAGACTGGTAATCACTCGGCCCAAGCAGCAGGGTCGAACTGAGGTCGTGCAGGAAGCCACCGTTCTGGGTAAACAGGAACTCGCTATGCTTCGAGGTATTGCCCCACCGAAGCATGGAAAAGTCCGGTGAAGTCTGACATTGTATTGACTGTAGCAGAGATCTGCACTGATATGCAAGTAGAGCGATTGGCAGAATACGGAAGAGAAGCCGAACTTTCCATGGCAGAACAAGATTCCGTCTCGTAGAAGCATAACAGTATGTCCGGTTGAGGATGACAGCGATGACCATGCATCCCAGGGCCCATTTGCTTGTTGCGTAGCTGAACACATTGCTCAAACTTCGTATGCCCTCCAGCGTAAATCGAGACGCGATGCCGTTTCCGGGTTGCTCAGCATCCATGACCCTTTGCGCGATTGTCTGTACTGCCTCTCTTTCCAAATATTGAGTTCCCATGCCACTGGCAGCTGTTGTAGCAGCATCAACAATCCCAGCACCACCACCTGTAGCTTCTGGTATGATGCGCTGTCCCAGACCTCCCAGACCTAATCTCATGCCAAATATATTGTCAACGGTGTCTGACACCAAGTAGTTGCCCAGCTTCCGGAACATTCGGGGACCTGCGAGAGCGAGGTCCTTCGCAGAGGGTACATATTGTGAGGCGTTAAAGTTTGTCCAATTCCACGATCCAACATCGAGCTTCTGCGCATGATCGAAAGCTACGCCTGCCATGATGTTGCGTTGGTCGTGAGGTGATCGCAGTGTGGGGAAGTTGCTGATGGAGCAACCTGATTAGAAGTGAGCGGTCCCACTCATCGGATTATTGATGGCATAAAAAAAGCCCATCGCAAAATGGAATATTTTTGGAAGAAGATCTAGCCGGTCTCGCCGTTTGCGTCGTTCGTCGCATGTTTTGAAGCCGATGAAAGGTTCCCCACGTTCGACTTTGTCCACTCTCGGCTCGGCGTTCTCTAGGCTATTCCAGGGAGGGTCATATCATAATGCATTATTCAGTCACGTATCATACAAAGTATGCCAAGCAGTATCAACCTTTTTGTGATATGGGGTAGAAATGATCATTTTCTTCTGGTTAATTTTATCAGAGTAGCAGGGTGGACTTCTGATATGGCCTCTGCCTTTAGCAATAATGGCTAGGAATATATCCCTCGTCTACCTACCAATTCCGGATCCTCGATTGCATCAAAGCCATCCAAGGCAGACTCACATACCTCCCCATTCAATCGAGAATGTTCTGACTCCATCTCCACTTTCCGTCTCTCTCTCCGTATCCTCGCCTCCAATGAGAAAGCCTTTCTTGACCGCAGTAGCCAATCGACCGCCACCTACCAAATCTAGCATCGGAATTTCCTCATCCCAATCAAATGAAGTAGCAGCAAAATGGCTATGAAAGCGCAAGGGATCTCCAGGGTAAACATTGTATTGACATCCAAACCGTAAACCGGGCATGATAAAATAGCCACGAGAGTGTAAATGCGAAAACAAGGCGTAGTTAGACGATGTGACAACCGGATCTGGTTGCTGTGAGGGATTCTGAGGTAATGAGGACGAGTCGTAAGTTGTCGTCGGAGTCACACGATATGGATCGTTCGATGTAAAGGACCTTGATGGCTTTGGAAGCTTCTCACCTGCAAAGAGCGATGCTTCAGACATATCCTCCACGGCACTTGTGGCGTCTTCTTCGGGCACTCCCACGCTATCCTCCCCTGGCAGCTCCGCCGCGCCATCCTCTGGTTCTCCCTTGGTGGCTTTCTTCTGGGCATCGGCCAGTCGTTTGCCAAGCGCCTTTTTGGTTTTTTGCTTCCTCAATGAATCTACAGCTGCCTTTGCTGCCAGACCTTGAGCCCTCAGTGAGTCAAGGTACTTTTGTTTATCCAACCCTCCAAACGTATTGAATCTTTCGGCGTGCCACGCAGTATCATCGACAATGTATGCAGCCTCTTTCTCGACAAGAAGCTTCGCTTCCTCTGGCATTAACTCGACAGGGAGACCAAGGAAGATGTTCTGCTGCGGCACCTGCGGGATACCACCAATGAGGGACCCGCAGATGTTGTGAGTCCTGCGAAGGTAAGTCACGACATCGACGTCGAATAGCAAATATCGGCCTGATATCAGAGATATCGGGATGGGCTCAGAAACCAACTCAAAGGTAGTTGCTGCCATGATCGTAGTCACGGTAGGCTCGACTGAGCCCCTATGCTAATTTCAGAGTCAGCTTTGGAGTCTCTCTGGAGGTAAGAAGCTTCAAAAGCGAACAGAGGAACGATGATCATGAATTAAAACATATTTTATGCAACATATCCAGATTGAATCCGGTTTCAGGGGATTGACAGATCGGTTTTGTAATCATATCGAGATGGTACAGCTTAAAGAGGAGTTTGGGACTTACCAAATGCTCAATCTGTGATTGTTGGAATTTGCTTGTTAGAGGAAGAGGGAGCCCCAAAACATTTTGCGAGTCATCTCAATTTTCGGCTAGTGGCAGCGGCAAAGAACCGAAGAACGAGCCTTTCCCTAATTAGTCGAGACTGAATTCGTAATTCACAGGTAATCCAGTACTTTCCAGAAAGACTTTCAGTCCCTCATACCCATATCTGTAGTGCATGTTCAAGTCAGTCATGGCCTCTCTATGGCTCCTAGCGCTGCTGATCGTTGTTCCTTTGATTTTGTTCATTGGCATGTGCTCCCTTACCCTTTCGGCACTTCACTACTAATACTTCACAGCATGGCTCATTCTATCGTCTTGTCTTGGAGATAACTTCAGACTGCGGATCTCAAATGTCACTATAAACCCTCGTCAAGCGCTGTTTGATCGGAACTATTTAAGAAATGCCTCTTCAGGTCAAGGCACGTGGAATCAGATTGAGATGTCGGATATGTTAGGAGACAGTCCACGAAGCTCCATGGATTCTGAAGACCAGTGATACTAGAATATTATGGTAACAGATATCGCTCATAGACATCTATGCCAGTTCTTTACACCTCATACGAAGGCTCATGCTCCTCAAAGTCAAATCCTCCACTGGCACCACCCTCGATTCCGCCATATCCATTCCCTCCAAATCTTGGCGGCGAAATCGGTCCCATAATATTGACATACGGATTCTCACTCGGACTCGGAGCCGTCTCTCGTATTCTAGATTTATGATCTGAGGTTCGACTAGGAGGAGTATAAGTTTTCCTTAACTTCGCCAATGGCACTTCATTTTCACCATCTTCATCGTCACTCCCATCACTTTCACCACTCCAGTTCAGGTCTCCAGACTCATCATCGCTCTCGCTTGGTTCCTTCTTGACCTTTCTCTTCCCATTTCGCGAGACTTTTTGCTCTAGATCGTCCGTACCATCAGAGTCTTGCCGCTTGACCTCCCCCCCGGAGCTTCGCTTTCTCTTCTTCTGGCTCTTCTCAATGGATGGAGAACCAGTGAACGACGTTCCATGCGTGCCAATCAGAGTCCCGGACTCGATTTGGCGCTTCAGACGAGTGAAGCGCATGCGTGCGGCGGGAGGCTTGAGGGAGGTGGCTTGGCCCACGGCTGTGAAGTCTATCTTTAGGGACGTTAGTTGAGAGATGGGAACAGAAGGAGAAGGAGTCTTACGGATTTCATGTCTGATTTCTGGAGGCAGATGTATAAGAACCAAAGGTTCTCATCGAGTTGGATTTTGGATGGCATCTTGGAGAGACCTTGAGAAATGACCGTTCAAGGAGTGAGACGGGTTGAGTATTGCTTGGCTGGTTTGGAAGAGTGCACTGTAGTTCCAGATCACAGATTGCTGGGGACGCTTATGCATGGATTTGGGAAGGTATGGAAATGAACAAGAACCAGATGAGGAAGGGGGCCAAATATATGTAGCAAGCATGAGCATGTGACTGAGAATTTCCTTTGTTGCACAAGGCAACAGTGGGCTTGTTCCAGTGAAGGTAGCTATTAGCTAAAACAGCAAACAAATGTAAATTAGAGATATCATTCAAAGCAAACATAGAGCAGTGCGGGAAGGGGTATCACATTCATTATACATCTGATAATGCAAATGCCAATGCAAAAGCCCATCCATCTGAATGGTAGAACTCCACCCATAATGCAATCTCCCAACTCCAACATCAAGGCCAATTGCCAGATGCCATGCAGCCTTTTGGTTCTCAAACGCCGTATCATGTGCACATAAAACATCATTGCCTATCATCGGTTCATCTTCACATCTGCAGTCTCCTTCAGAGCTGCAACAAGAACCCTATGAGAGCCCAGAGCTGCCTGGACGGCATTATCTGCCAGTTCCTCATAGGAACCAGTCTGAATAGACTCATCTGCATGTCCAATATATCCTTTGACCCACAGATCTGTGATCTCGTCGCGTCCAGGTAGGTATGCAACCACACAAGCAGCCAGTATGTCCTGGTGTTCAGAAGGCACAGGGTCCAGCACCAACACCGTGCCAGACTTCTGCTTCCCTTTCGGATCTCCTTTGACCACAGCCGCAACACCACCAGAAACAACATCCACACAATCAATCCCAGCATCTGCAATTGCTGCCGAAGCAACAGTTACGCAGCCACTCAACACACTCATCATGCCCCATTCGCCAGCCGTGATTTGTCCTCGACCTCGATCATCGCCCCACCATTGATCTTCCTCGCCTTCCAGGATGGTGATTATAACTTCCACTCCACTCTTTGGCCAGCGGTCTCCAATAATGACCCCTCGTAACGCGGTTTCGAGGTGGACGCCCAGATCTCGCTCGCTGAAGTCGCGAAGGTAGCCTCGCCGTTTTCGGGTCGCGAAGGGAGCGTATTTGACGTGTGTTGAGAGGATGATGTGAGGTGAGAAGGGCGCAGATTTGGGAAGAGGGCGAGGGCCATGGACGGTGCATGTGAGCTTTAGGCCGGAGGTAGAGAGGGATGCAAGGCCAGGGGTAGTGGAATTTGGTGATTTGGAGGCTTCAAGCTCGAGATATGCGGATCCCGAGGCTGAAGGAGTGACCCCAGTTTTCAGAACTACAAATTGTGAGCAATTTGGTCAGGTATTCCGTACCCTGTACATACACATTTTCCTCAACACGTTCGGTGGTCTTGATCTCGTGGGCCGTTCTGGTTGCGCCGATTGGTCGCTGGTCAGGTATTTTGAGTATACTGGCGTGCTGGTTCCACCCGAAGGCCCATTGATCCTTCTCCTGTCGGTGTTCATGTCTGAGAAAGCTTGGATAGCTTAGATGATAGAATCATTGCTTTTGGAAGCTTTGATGCTTTCTTGACTTCAGGTCAAGAAAGTTCCTGTAAGCACACCAAAACGCGGCCGCGAGGCCCGAGCTTCTGCCACTAGTGGGCACAACTACAAAATTTCTCGAGCTTCGTCCGCTTCGAACTTTCAGCGACATATTGTTGATGTGTTCGAACGCACAAAATTGCTGTACACGGTCCAATGAGGCTCGTTAATCCGTTTGGATACTGGACTACCTTGTTGGTTTGCTATGCCCTCCTGTTAGGTCACTAACATTCTAATTGTAAGTCTCAATCCCGTTCTTTCCCCCTCCTGCTCCTGATGATCCTATCCAATAAGTTCTTAGGCGATCTCCTGAGCCACTGAACAAACATGCATCACCATCTGAAGCATTCCATTGAATTTTATCCATACTTCTTTTGTAACTTTGGCAGGTACTGACTCGTGAAAAGCCTACAGCTAGGAATTACGTCCAGACTGTAAGGGTCAACTTGTGAAGGCAGCCCCTTTCTGCTCCACAGTACCTTCCTTTGGGTCAGTGTTTCTCTCCCTTCCAACCACTCTCCTTATTTCATGATGAAATTTTTTTTAATCAGTTCTGCTTCTGAACTCCTTGATGACAACCAAAAATACCAAACCTTTCTGATCTAGATCATGTCTCCAGTCTTCGTCAATTGTTAATCTTCCTGTAGGATTAGCTGACTGGTTAAGAACAGATTATTTCCTCGAACCCCAGGACTCAATCGAAGGTACGGCATAGCTCCTTTCCTCAACACACTCCGCCATGATGACAACCAGTCTATCCATTCAATGAATACCCCGCCGAGCACTGCTCCCGCACCGGACCATTGATCTTCGGATTGTTTGGGATGATAGGTTGTGGAGATTTGGGCTTCAGAGCTTCGGTCCTCTGCATCGCGTCTTGTGGTGTAGAGTTCTGTCGCCGGTTGGGGTGGCTGAGTAAACCGGCTTTTCTGAGCAAGATTTGAGGCCATACCGCAGCATGCAAAGACTGTAGTTTGAGAGGAGGCTGACAATTTCTTGATAGTTATTGCAGGAATCCGAGTCCGAGATTTGGAGTTCGTTCCCCAAGACGTTGGAGCATAGAACATACGATTGGCTTAGCCGTCTAATAGGTCGCCAAGGGTCATGATGTTTCGATTTCTAGATTTTGATCAGACGAAGGGCCGGGAAGCTCTTATCAAGCTATCTGGATCATCCACTTGGGCAGCAGATTATGGAGAAACGATGCAGGTCACAAGTACATATAGAAGAATGGCAAACAAATTATCCATCCTCAACAGTTCCGCAGTCTCAACTTGCTTCTTCTGTGAACTAGGAATAGAAGGACCGTTTTTCTAGTTCCCGAACCGTGCCATGACCCATAGTTTGTGTCTAATTTTATCGAGATCTGGCCAAATGTCACCGGTAAGTTTCACATAATTGGTAGAACAGGGCATTACCCTCAAGAAGTATATCAAAGTCGGGACTAACAATTAACGCACACTCCTGAACGAAGATACAGTGAATTCGACATTAGATGAGATCATCGGTGATGTGCGGCCTTCTGCGGCAGATTTTACCCCCCGAAAATCCAGCCACAGGCAGCGCTTGTTTCAAATTTAGACTCTAAGCGAAACGGCAGTCTCCTAATTCAGAGCCTTTAATGCTGGCCCGTACATTTTATCCCATCCCATGTCAATCTTCAATTCACCGTTGACGATACAAGACGCTGGACGCTGATGAATCACCCTCCTTAGACGTTGATTCTTGAACCTACCAGACATCGTCCGACACCTCGTACCCATCTTGGTCGAGCTTGAGCATTGGGCAGCGGCCCAAGGAGGTGAACACGAGAAGTCAGCTCGAAATTGTCGACCTGGCAAATTCGCAGCTTGCAAACGTCACCCATCGACAAACTTCTTCGAGGTCGCGTTTTAAAGATGCTACCCCGGCATCATGCGAGCAATGGCTATCCGCGGGCGAAGAGCGACAATTATAAGGAAACGTATTCAATAAGTCCTCACAGGTAATTCCAGCCCTTTCCCCACGGACAGCTAAGTCTCCTCTTTCCATCAGCAAATTCTGACCAGAATATTTCCTGCAGATTCCAGCCTAGGACGACGCCCGCAGCCCTTCGCCGAAGGCGACAGCTTCTCTTTCGATTATCGATCCTTATAATTGTTCTTCTTTTTGGGATTTTCATATGGCCCGGTGCCTCAATAATACCAGTCCTTTCGCTGGGACTGATGTCTTCCGGCGAAGATTTCCAGCTGGAGACTGTGCGATACTACGATCTTTCAAATGTGCAGGGAACAGCGAGGGGTTGGGAGAGGGAGGAGAGGATCCTGCTTTGCGCACCCCTTCGAGACGCTGAGTCTCATCTGCGAATGTTCTTTGGCCATCTACGCAACTTCACATACCCTCACCACTTAATAGACTTGGCTTTCCTGGTCTCGGATTCGAAGGACAGGACACTCCCATTACTCTCGGAATTGCTGGAAGAGCTGCAGGCGGATGAAGATCCAAAGCAGCCATATGGGGAAATCTCAATTATTGAGAAGGACTTCGGGCAGAAGGTCAACCAGGACGTTGAGAGTCGACACGGATTTGCGGCACAAGCAAGTCGAAGAAAGTTAATGGCTCAAGCAAGAAATTGGCTTCTGAGTGCAGCATTACGGCCTTACCACAGCTGGGTGTACTGGAGGGATGTGGATGTCGAGACTGCACCGTTTACGATTTTGGAGGATCTGATGCGCCATAACAAGGATGTCATTGTTCCAAGTAAGTTGGTGACATTCCAAAGGGAAGAGAGTTATGCTAACAATTGTTGAGACGTCTGGCGACCTCTTCCAGATTGGCTGGGAGGCGAACAGCCTTATGACTTGAACTCATGGCAGGAATCAGAAACGGCTCTGGCGTTGGCGGACACCCTTGACGAGGATGCTGTTATTGTCGAAGGTTACGCGGAATACGCAACCTGGAGACCCCATCTCGCATACCTACGAGACCCATACGGGGATCCTGATATGGAGATGGATATCGACGGTGTTGGAGGTGTCAGTATCCTGGCAAAAGCAAAGGTTTTCAGATCTGGGGTCCACTTCCCAGCATTCAGTTTTGAGAAGCACGCCGAGACAGAAGGGTTCGGAAAGGTGGGTTTACACCTGCATTTGACTCAGTACTAGGCTAACTTTAGGTAGATGGCAAAACGAATGCAGTTTTCCGTGGTTGGATTGCCTCACTACACAATTTGGCATTTGTACGAACCTAGTGTGGATGATATTCGCCATATGGAGGTGCGTATTTTGTCTCACCTTGCACTTTTTTTTTCTTCTTTACTAATGCAATTTAGGAAATGGAAAAGGAACGTGTTGCTCGTGAGCAAGAAGAAAAGGAGCGCACGGAGCGAATGAAGAAGATCAAAGATCAATTCGCGGATCCAAATAGCCAGTGGGAGAAGGATAAGACAGATATCCAAAATGAGGCTATGAGGGAAAAGGCCAGAGAAGAGAAGGCAGCCAAGGAGGCCAAGGCGGCAGAGGAAGCCGAGTCTAAGGCCGCAGCGACCTCAAATTCGAAGTCAGAATCAAGTGTTGAGGCAAAGTCAGAAGAAAAGTCGGACCCAAAACCGGAATCGAAAGTAGACTCAAAGGCCGACTCGAAAGTTAAGTCGAAAGCGGAGCCGAAGGAGGCGAAGGCGAAGGCACAGTGATTGAAGTAAGTTCTCTGCGACTTCTACTTCAACTTCAACTGCTAACAGGTCACAGGTCTCAACTGGCGAAGCTTTTCAGATAATGAGTCTGGCGTTTGATGGCCAGAAGGAAGCATGTAAGAACAAGCTGGATCCGCTGTAGAATTATAGACCTTTGGCTGAGGGTCTGACTGCGGACCGTCAAACATAAATTGGGATGGGAATTGCATAAACCACAGATCTACATGGAGATCTTGGCATTCTTGTCCATAAATGGCGAGCGCTTGATTTCAAGCTTGCTCTTCATAGTGTAATGTGGGTTGGAGTTTTGTAAAAGTACAATAGAAGCTGGCATTGACGCAATAGCTCATAACCATTTAAGGCCTTCCTGAAGCCCGTAATAGCCATTTACAAAGCATGCTTTTTGTTCAACGTATCCTGAGAGCCAAGTCTACTCGAGGTCACGTGCAACCGCTATGAACACCTTCCAGCTTGAGCCTCGCCGGAGACATTCAGACGACGTTGAATATCTGTATTTCTACCACCAGGCACGAGTTCTGCGTATTAAGACGACATAGGCAGATAATCGATATCTGTCCACTTCCTGGTTCAGAACGACACTCGCTTTCATTTAGCATTCTCGACGTGGCATCCATGTTGCGCCTCTCAAATACAATATGAGCAATAAAGCCCCGGCCGTGAGCTCGCAGGCACCAGGACCGACCACAATTGCTCAAGACTTGCCCATACGTGGCCTCAAATCCTCGTCGATCAAAGATAGCTCTGGGCAGAGCTTGAGAACTTCCCAATCGAACGGCGCCGTCATGGAGTACAGGAAAATACCCGTCTCAGTCGCTGTTGATCCAGTCGCCTTGATCACCACAGAATGTATTACAGTTACGTCTGCCATGAGGAAGCATGCCCGATGGGCGCATTCTTCAGTATCGGCGATACTAGGGGGAAGCTCTAGTCCCATGAATCCTAGCACGCAGGGTTCCAGGCCTGCTACCCCGCGAGACGACCTCGGGCCCAGGAAGGGGAAGAACAGATCTTCTGCTGGGCTGGATAGCTCTGATGATGGGGGCCTGGCAAATAGATGGGGTCTGCGTGGCAAGAAAGGCAAGAGCATGCAAGATAATCCTTTAATGGCTGGATTTGGGCGCCTGAGACGGGAATTGGTGGGCTGTAAAGGTATAGTTGAAGCAATGGAGTTGTGGACAAATCACTGATCGAGAGCCAGATATACATAAATTCGATACGCCTTCCTTATTACATCCTTTCCTTCAAGTTATTCAAGCTTCAGCGACCTCTGCGCCCATTACTTCGCTTGCCCTCGTCGCCATAACGAAATTCTTCTCCTACAATCTTATAAGTCCAGAGTCTCCTCGACTTGCACTCGCCATGCAATTATTATCAGGTGCAATAACGCACTGTCGATTCGAGGCCAGTGACTCTGCTGCAGACGACATTGTCCTGCTACGGATATTGAAGTTGATGGAAGGAATGCTGTCTGGACCAGGAGGAGACCTATTGAGCGATGAAAGTGTTTGCCAGATGATGGAGACGGGTCTCAGCATGTGCTGTCAGTCAAGGTTATCTGAGCTTCTTCGGAGGTCCGCAGAAATGTCTATGGTCAAAATGACGCAGGTTATCTTTGAACGGTTAAAACACCTGGAGATTGAGGCCGGTGATGATCTTGAAGCTCTGGACGAGAAGACCAAAGAAGACATGGACACAGTAAAGATGGACCCGTCAGCAAATGGAAACGATGCCGTTAAGTCTTCGTTGGCAGCTCCTCCGGTCACCGATGGTCGTGCCTCTGCGAGTTTTGACAAGGCGAGGAATGGGTCTCCAGCTCCCACCTCTCTTGACAACAGTTCTGATGCTGCAGTCGGACCTGCTTCCGAAACATCTGATGACGCTCCCATAAAACCATATTCCTTACCATCCATTCGAGAGCTCTTCCGAGTACTTGTAGACTTACTCGATCCTCATGACCGGCAGCACCAGGATGCTATGAGAGTGATGGCTTTGCGTATCATTGATGTGGCTCTCGAGGTTGCGGGACCATCAATAGCCAAGCACCCAACCCTTGCGACCCTGGCTGAGGATCGTCTATGCCGATACTTGTTCCAATTGGTCCGCTCTGACAATATGGCAATATTGCACGAGTCCTTGATTGTCGCAGGGACTCTTTTGGCAACCTGCCGTGGGGTTCTGAAGCTACAGCAAGAGCTGTTTCTTTCTTACTTGGTAGCGTGCTTACATCCACGTGTTGAGATCCCAAGAGAGCCGGGAATAGATCCATCTCTTTATGCTGGTGTGCCGCAAGCTCCCAAGCTTGGAATGGAAGGTGGATCGCGAAAACCAGACGCAAGAGAGGCTATGGTCGAGAGCGTCGGAGCGCTTGCGCGCATACCGAGCTTCATGGTTGAGCTATTTGTCAACTATGATTGCGAAGTTGACAGAAGTGACTTATGTGAAGATATGGTGGGACTGCTGTCCCGAAACGCCATCCCAGATTCAGCGACGTGGAGCACGACGAGTGTTCCTCCGTTATGCTTGGACGCTCTGCTGGGCTACATTCAGTTCATCGCCGAGAGACTTGACGATACGCCAGACTACGAAGGGTATCCCGATCAAGCAAAGCTTCGTGAAAAACGGAGAAGGAAGAAGATCATCATTCATGGGGCTTCGAAATTCAACGAGAATCCCAAATCTGGACTCGCATATTTGCATTCTCAAGGTATCATCGAGGATGTCAAAGACGCGACAGCGGTGACAGCCTTCTTGAAAGGGACATCTAGAATATCAAAAAAGATGTTCGGCGAGTATATCTCGAAAAAGGGCAATGAGCCTGTCCTGGAAGCACTTATGAATTCGTTCAATTTCGATGGGAAGCGCATAGACGAAGCTTTGAGAGAATTGCTCGAGTCGTTCCGCTTACCCGGAGAGTCTGCTTTGATCGAGCGAATTGTCACAGTTTTCTCGGAACATTATTGCGCAAGTGATGTACCGGAAGGGGTGGCGGACAAGGACGCGGCTTTCGTTTTGACATATGCTATCATCATGTTGAACACGGATCAGCACAACCCGAATCTGAAAGGCTCGAATCGGATGAAGTACGAAGACTTCGCGAGGAATCTGCGCGGAGTCAATGCAGGAGCCGACTTCGCCCCTGAGTATTTACATGAAATCTACGATTCTATCAAGGCAAATGAGATTATTCTTCCTGATGAGCACGACAACAAGCATGCCTTCGACTACGCCTGGAGAGAGCTTCTTCTGAAGACGGAGTCGGCCGGAAACCTTGTTCTTTGCAATACTAACATATTTGACGCTGATATGTTTGCTGCGACTTGGAGGCCTGTTGTTGCGACACTGTCATACGTCTTCATGTCAGCAAGCGATGATGCAGTCTTTTCGAGGGTCATTACGGGCTTTGATCAATGTGCACGTATCGCAGCAAAGTACGGGTTGACAGAGGCTGTTGACCAAGTTGTATATTGTCTGAGTACGATCACAACCTTGTCAACAGAGGTTCCCTCGAACACGGCTCTAAACACTGAGATCCAAGTTGGCGAAAACAGTGTAATGGTCAGCGAGCTTGCTGTCAAGTTTGGCCGAGACTTCAAGGCACAGTTGGCTACTGTTGTACTGTTTCGAGTTGTGACTGGAAGTGAAGCGGTGATCAGCGAGAGTTGGAAACACGTACGTCGAATCCTCCCTCAGAGTCAGACTACTTGCTTACTCGATTTAGATTGTCCGCATCTGGCTGAATCTCTTCGTTAATTCCTTAATACCCCCTTTCTTCGCACCCAATCGCATAGAGATTCCTCCGATACCCCTACAGACTCCATCCCAAATAGTGGATCGCAGCCAAAAAGCGAATGAAACTGGACTCTTCTCGGCTTTCACGTCGTATATTTCCAGCTATGCCGCTGGTGACCCGCCAGAGCCCTCAGATGAGGAATTGGAGAGTACTTTGTGCACAGTAGACTGCGTGAACGCATGCTACATGGGTGATGTGTTTGCAAATGTTGTGTAAGTGCAATTTGCCTTGTGGTGTCAACCAAGCTAATCTGTCTAGAAACATGCCTATGGAGCCACTGAAACCTCTGGTCCAAGCATTGCTTTCTCAATTGCCTGATGACCCAACAGCTGTTGTCATCTCCGTGAAATCGGAGGCTGAACCCCAGGGTCCTCCAAACGGCGAGAAGCCTAAGGGGCCCATCTACGATCCTGCGATGGTCTACCTCCTCGAGCTTTGTACTGTGCTTGCTCTTAGAGACAAAGAGACTGTCGAGGGCTTAGGTGCTGATGTCGCAGAAGCATTGCAAAATGTGATGAGGAATGCTGCCAGCTACCACAGCATCCTGATTTCAAGGACAATGTTATATCTGCTTCATCTGTTGCATGCTAGCTACGAGCACGATTTTCTACGTGTACCAGTTGTGCTGCATATGATCTCAAGTTTCAAGAAGGACTTGTTCGAAAGGTCAGCACCGCTCGTTCTTCAGGGCTTGACGCAATGCATCAAGGAGCCAGGACCTTTAAGGAACGAGATCATGAGTTCTCCAGACTTTTGGGTGATCTTGCGCAAACTCGCCACCAATTCCCAGTCAGCGGCTACTGTCTTTGAGATACTCGAAGGAGTGGCTGTTGGCTCACCTCCGACGATCATGGCAGACAACTACGAGTCAGCTGTCAAGTTGCTCAACGACTTCGCATCTGCTGGAAGCATTGGCTCAACATTAGAGCAGAAGCAAGACAAGAAAGCTAGAAGAGGCCCCTCGCAACCGCAACCAAAGCAGTCGAAATCCGCTCCCCAAGTGGAGGCTGCTGTTGCTCGAGGAGTGAAGGCGATTACCATGATCTATTCACTGACGACCCGGATACCAGTCTTGATGCAACAATCTCACCTTGAAAGCAAAGAAGCCTGGGCGGCTTACTGGTCTCCCATCTTCCGAGCTCTCACAACGCAATGCACGAATCCTTGCCGCGAGATACGCCATCAATCATTCACCTCCCTCCAGCGCGCTCTTCTGTCTCCCGAACTTACATCAGGCGAACACCAAGAATGGACCGCTATATTCGGCGAAGTCCTCCTACCTCTCATCGTCAGACTCCTGAAACCAGAAGTCTACTCCTCAGACCCGGTAGGCATGAGCGAGACGCGAGTACAAGCTGCAACACTGCTTTGCAAGATCTTCCTGCATTATCATGCAAGGTTGGCGAATTGGGATGGGATGTTGGATCTCTGGTTGAAGATCCTGGATATTATGGATCGGTTGATGAATAGTGGGCAGGGTGATAGTTTGGTAGGTTCCATTCTGCCTCGATTCTCTTTCTGCCTTTTTTTGGTGTTTGGAGACGGTGCTAACAAATGAATAGGAAGAAGCCGTCCCCGAAAGCGTCAAAAACATGCTCCTTGTCATGTCAGATAGTGGGATTTTCGTCCCGCCATCCAAGAACCCAGAAAGAGAGAAGATGTGGATAGAGACGTGGAAGAGACTTGATCGTTTCTTGCCAGATTTGAGGAAGGAGTTGCCGCTGGAGGAGGCGGTGAAGGAGGAGAATGAGAAACCGGTAGTGGCAGAGGCGAAGAAGGTAGAGGAATCGGTCGCGTAGAAAGCGGAGGAAATGAGTGATGTATAGTATGCTGGGGTGTACAAATATGATTGACCGAGAGTAGAGGGAGGGAATGGACTTGGATCGAATGCTGAGAGGGGCAAAAAGAAGTAGAGGGAGAAGAGGCAATAGAGCGAATAATGACCCCTAGGTGGCTAACTAGCGATTTTGATGCATAGTCAGCGATAAAAGGGGCTTGTACAGTGATTTTCTTGAGCTCAACTTGGTTTCATTATTAAGTGTCTCAAGAGGAGTATCCCAAGAAGAAGAGCTGTGGTAAGCCCTTGGCCCCATATTATACACAGTGCTTTCCTCATCCAATTTTTCACTAAACGTGGTAATATTGTGAGAGAGTCGTATATCGTCAAATAACGAACTTCCTGTTGCACCTTTACAAAGAGATCATTCAGGATTGATGGTGCGGTCGTCTGCTTATTTTGCTGGACTTCTTTGTCCTCATTCCAACGTTTGGCGGCGAGTGGTAAGATATTTATTTTCACTTTTCTTGAGATGATGATAACTTTGGTGAGAGTCGTATACAGTTGAATACGAAATTTTTGCTGACTATCTCCCAAGACGCGTCGTCCCAGTGGCGGGATAGTCTCCTTTTTGTGCCAATTCTAACGTTTGGTAGCGAGTTGTAAGTTGATTTAAGTGTAATTTTTGTGCTTTAGGGAAGTAAGTCTTTTGAAGAGGTCGCTTATCAAGTCTGGGTTATGAAGTCTTGGAGAAAGAATAATTAGTTAATTAAGACTTAATATATGTGGTACTTAGATTATGAGATACTCAGAGATATAAGATACTCAGATACGTAGTATACTCAGACACGTGCCATACTCAGATCTATAAGATACTTAGACACGTGAGATACTATAGAGGCATAGAAAGAAGTCTTAGAGCAAAATCATCTGTTTAGCGCGGCAGGATAAAAGGACTGGACATCTCCGTGGATGGGGCAAAGTTTAAGTTAGTTCTAGGGTCATCCATTCCATATATACAGCTATACGTTGAACTTTAATATGTACATTCATTCCTTTCCTAGTAGGTACTCAAACTTGCAGCTTTCCTCCTATGTTAAGCACTTGATTTGTGTTAGCTAGTCTGGATTGGCATATCGAGAGGGATCTTGGACATACTTGAGAGTAATATGCGTTGAAGTAAGTGCATACAAGCCCCGCTGCACAAGTTCCCGAACCTGTCCAAGTTTCTCCGCCACTGAAGAGCATTTAGCAAAACTCTCTTCAAGCCTTCAGAAAATTGAACTTACCATTGAGAATACTCAGGAATGGTACCGCCGGTGCTGGTTGAAGGAGGAGCGGTCGATGTGCTAGTTGCCAAAGTCGTAGGGGTTGTGGTTGTTGTCCCTGTCGTGGTGCCTGAGCATGGAGAAGAAATGCAAAACCAAGCAAGGTCGACGGTCTCATGAATGGGGACAGTGTGTCCTACTCCGACGGCAGAGTAACCAATAAGCTTCGTGCCGTCGCCATAAACCATTTCTGTATATTCAGATTGTGGCGTATTGGTGTTGTTGTAGGAGAAGGCTACGCCAAGAACGTTGGACCATTCTAGCAGCTCCTGGCCAAGGTTCGGGTAGTAGAGGACAGCATCAATTGTTCCGTGCCAACTGGGAAGGAATTAGCAACCCTTTTTGTAACAAAAAGAAGACGGGGAGAATATTACAGCATCATTTTGGGACGAGAGCCGGTATATCCAGGATAGTAGCTGCGTACCAGGTTACCCCAGGCTTCAGCACTTTGAGTATACAGCCCCTCTGCACATTCACTGTTCCAAGCAGGTGTTGCCATGTTTGCAGTGGCACCTGCAACGTAGAAACAACCATCCGCCACCCCAGAATATACAGACCCAGCTTGGAAGACCTCTGGATATGCTCCGGCAAGAACGTTGGTCATCATAGCGCCGGAGCTTGATCCAGTAACATAGACCCTGCTTGCGTCGGCGCCATAGTTGTTGATCGCATATGTAACCATGTTGACGATCGTCTGGCTGTCTCCACCACCATCATGGGTGAGTGATGCAGTTGAAGAAACATCCCAGCAGCCTCCTGATGACGGTGAATTCGGATAGATGACAATGTAGCCGTATGTGTCGGCGTACTGGGCATACAGACTACCGGAGAAATAGGCCTCTGCAGTGCCAGTGCAGTAATGGATTGCAACAATGACTGGCGGGTTCGCTACCTTGGTGGTCGGAATGTATACATACATGGTCGCTCCAGTGGGAGTGGAGGTGAACCCAGTGACTTGTTGTAGGGACGATGTGAGGCCGTTTGCCAAAGTGGCCAAGGAGAATGACGCTGCTAGGAGTGAGAAGAACCGCATGGCTGCTGCTGACAGAATAATTGAGGATGGAAAAAAACTTGGGAGACAATGCTCGAGAACCTCTGAGAATGCACTGGCATAGAAGGAATGGTTTACCTAGCCAAGACCTTGACTGATATAGGATTCTTCGATGGCAACCCCCCGAAAAGGTTGAAAAAATACATCATGAGACCAGGCGACTTTAAGCTACTCGCCTTTGGTCCGAGGTGGGATTCCAGGACAATTATAATCCGTGAGGTACACCGCGTGGACAATCTCCCTTCCATATACTAGATCTGGCGACGGAAGCTCAAAAAATGTCCAGGAACTGGTTCCGTTATTGACAGAAACAGCTCGGGTAAATCGCAGAACCCCTGACCATAATATAAATTCGAATTCCCAGTACGTAGCTCGCCTATTCTCCCGGCCCCCGCATTTAGACTTGCTTTCGAGTCTGCAATGAGTGTGGCTAAATGGAATGCCTTCTTGTTGTCGCTTGACCAGTGGTTGACTTTTGCTCCATTTAGCCTACTCGGCAGTCGCCACCGTCGGCCAGCAAAGAACGAGAGAAAGGGCCAAATGATATTTTGGGAAACAAAAAGTGCAAAATGACTTAAAAGTCTCTTTCGGCTGTGACAATTGGAGGAAGAGAGTGTGGGGAGCTTCAACCTTGATAAGTGGGGCAATATAGCTCACACTTCAGGATAGGTAACCCAGGGACAGCTGAAAAGATCAGATGATAAGTAAAGGAGGAGGAAGGGTCAATTGGACAAAGGTTGAAACAAGGTCAAGTCAAAGAAGAGCTATCAAGGAAACTCCTTGAGTCCAAAACTAAAAAGGTCTTTTGCTGTCAGGCTCTCCAAAGGACCAGCCAGCGATCTATCAAGTAGGGTTTATGAAGTACTTCTTCGTCAAAAGTGCCCAATTCGGCCAATCTTCTGACAAAGAGGCCGCCTTCGCCAGTCGCTGAACACGGTCAAGTCAGGTTCATATGGATTTCATGTCGATACCGCTCGGATTCCTGCCGAAAGAAAACAGGGGGCCCATGTCTCTGCGTCTGTATGCGGGTCTGCTGACAAGAGCTCAAGGACTTGCTCCAGAGGAGATGGAGTGCGCAAGGCTCCAGAAGCAAAGCCTGTGCGTCCCAAAGTCGATTTAAAATTAAGTATGAGATCACGAGAATGGTGTCAGTAATAGTGGATCTGAAAGAGTCTGCAAGGAGCGGGATAGCAAATGCACGGCGAAATATTTAAAGGGCTGACTTCCGGTTTGTCTGGCCGGACTCTCTTCTGATTGGCTCGCAACACGACGTCGCCCTCGATAGCACCGCGCCTCCACAAGACGACATTGCCGGTAGAAATATAAAGCTTTGCCTCTGTAGACCTGTGGTACAGAATCTGCAGAAAGGTGGCTCACTTGCTAGACATTATCTCTTATCTCCACCGCGCTGTATACACTTGACTAGCGCTGACCCAAAGGCTGAGCATTCCTGAATCCGGAGTACATATTCTACAACCATCTCCAACTCGTTCCCTATTCACCCCATCCATTGTGCACCGGTATTTTGACACAGGCCAGCCAGATCATCACTCTCAAACGTCGTCCGGCCATCCCCCAACCGGCTTTTTCTGCCTCCAAACCCTCCCTAATCTATCCGCCTTCCTCCTTCAACACCACATCCAGATGTCTCTCGCTAGCGCCCTCCTTGCAGTCTCTCTGCTAGCAATCTACACAGTCCTCGGCCTCTCTCGCTTCACTCCCATCCTCACACCCTCTTTACACCAAAAACGCCTCGAACACGCCCGCAAGATTAATGCATCTCAAACGAAGCTGTACACAGTCGGTGCCATCGACGTCCTTATCGGACTCGGCATTATGTGGCCTGTAACCAGGAAATGGATTTCTGGGTTGAGTGTGGTGTTTAATGGCATAGGAATGAAGGTGATATATGTGGACGGTGAAGATGTAGGGATGCCTGCTTGGTTCATGGGGTGCTTGATGATTGCGGGGACTGCTTTGGTGGTCTTGTGAGACGAGGATGCTAGTTTGGGAATTGCTTTTACCGGAGAATGAGAGGAAGAGGCATTGAATCCAGTCTCAATATATTCTTGGTCCTTTGGCACCTAAGTAGGGTCAATGCCCTGGAGAGAGTATTGGAAAGGTTGTGAAGAGATGATCTTGTCGAGACTGCCGAGCAAAGACTAATAAAACCACTTCTTCCTGTCTAAACTACCCACTACGAATAAAGATTGTAAGAAAGTCATATATCGTAAAATACAAACTTTCTACTAAACTAAATATATGCAAAAACACCGTCTCCTATTATCTTCATGGAAGTGCAATTGAGACGTCTCTTTTCTTCTGGTTATACCTGACGTTTGATGGCGAGTGGTAAGATGCAAGATTACTAAGTTTCTTACCTTATTTTCTTCAATTTTTTCCTTTGGACTTTGTGATGCTAACTTCTTTAGGAAAGCCGGCTCTCATTAAATTTATTTCTCTTAGGAATGCTGAGAAATTAAGTCTACGTGAAACATAACATACAGGGATACTTGTAATGCTTCAGATTCTGAGATACCTTTGAACCTAAGACATTCACGAACTTCGATACTGTCTAACTTAAGATACTTATGAACTGGAGATGGTTAAGGACTGGAAATACTCACTTGAGATATCCATACAAATAAGTTTAAAAGTAATTACGGAGTGACACACAGCTTTGGTACACATGAAGATGAAGAGTCTAAAAATCCGATCCAGGCACAGCACCAAGTGGGGGGAGGTTGAAGCCATCCGAGCCTCGCGAAATTTCAACCGTCACAAACCCCAAGGCTGAACTTCCACCTCATATCTCCTCCACCTGCAACACGAACCATCAACCATCACCAACATGGCTTCTCCCGCGCCATGCGCAACGTACGTGTCATTGCACTCCGACACGTACCCCCTCCTCGCTCTTGAAAAATGAACTAACCCATCTAGCGTCTACGCGCGCAACCTCGAAGAGCGAATCAAGATCCCGAAGCTGAAAGAAGCACTCACCGAGCTCTTCTCCGAGTATGGCGAGATCATCGACATTGTCGCAAAGACGAACCTGAAGGCTAAGGGCCAGGCATTCATCGTGTTTGCTAGTGTGGACAGCGCGCAGAAAGCGATCGAAGAGGTGCAAGGTTTTGAGCTGTTCGAGAAGCCGATGCAGCTCGCGTTTGCGAAGACGAGGAGTGATGCGGAGGTTAAGCATTTGGGGGGAGAGGAGGAGTTGGAGGTACATAAGAGGAGACGACTGGCTGAGAAGGGTAGGCGCGATCCTGATGCTCCTTCCGTGCTCTACATTCTCGATTTGAGGGGTGCTAACTGGTTGCTGCAGACAAGAAGAAAGCCGCTGAAGCTGTAGAGGAACAGAAACGACTCAAACGCTCAATGCCAGCTGGAGCTCCCCTGGCTGATACCAACGCTCGTCCTGTCAAAACCGCTCGTGGCACAGGTCTCAAGTCTACGAACGCTAGTGCTGCGGCTGTCATCCCTGACGAATATCTGCCTCCGAATAAGATTCTCTTCGTCCAGAATCTGCCTGAAGAGTACGATATCGACTCATTGACTGCTATCTTTGGTCGGTTTGAGGGCTTCAGGGAGGTCAGATTGGTCCCGGGCCGCAGAGGAATTGCTTTCATTGAATATGAGAGTGAGGCTGGTGCTATCTCGGCGAAGGAGAATACTGCTGGCATGACTCTTGGTGAGCAGGTCATGAAGGTCACATACCAGAGACAGTAGAGGAGGGTCACGATTGTATAATAAGTCGCTTTCTTAGGGAGGACCAAAAGTAATTGCAATTGAATCCTCTGACTGAATGTACCCAGTAAAACTACATGCAACCTGAGGAAAATTCATACTCGAGGCATGAAGGGTATCTTCCAAGCCTTAGAAGATAACATCTGCATCTTCTTGGTCTCCCAATATATCGGGGTTGCCGTCCGCGTTCTCCTTGTCGCTGTCCGCCTTGGCTGCCGCTTCTCTCTTCGCCTTCATCTCGGCATCTTGTTTTGCAGTATCTCTCTGCTTCTTATTTTGAACCTAAAAACGAATTAGTCGGTGACTATGTCGACAAGGGCGGCCTAAGCTTGCCTTCTTCAATCGGAAAAACTCTTCTCTGTCCAACTCATCAAGCTCGGAGTTAATGTACTTGATGGTATTTTCTGTTCTTGGAATGATCACATGCTCACTAGAATGAATTAGTAGAGAACTGAAATCGTCTATCTTTGATGCTCACATAGCGTTCACTGTGACTATTAGCACGGTAGTATCAAGGCGGGGTAATGTGGGGGGCCAACCTCTCCTATTGACAACCTTGATGACCTCGTCCAGAATAACAAAGGCAGTTTGTAGGCTGGCAAGCTCTACCAGCGTTTCCACAGCTCTGGCATATGTCTCCCGGCATTTCTGTACCTGTTGTCCACCCTTTCCAAGACCAGTGAGACCGAAATCGTTGTTGCCTTCGGTAGTGAAGCTCTCGAATGCTGGCAGGAAAACACCAGAAACGTTCTCTTGTTTTGTCCGGACACGGAAACGGGCCGACTTCGCTGATTCTTGAACTTGGTACCCAATATCTCCTCCAACAGCGTATGTGACTTCTGCTAGTGAGAATGCAGCAATCTGCATAACTCTACCCATCTTGCGTTTTGCCTCGTCAATTCGTCTTGTAATCTCTGTATTACCGTGAGAATCGGTCCGTTGTTAGAAATATAATGATCAAATACCTCGGAAACGCCTGTAGCACATTGTATTAGCTGGTGTTCCAAACAATCAAACGGACGAACCTACTTAGTGAGAGCTTCACTCTTTCTCTTCAACAGATCATGGCCAGTTTGAGCTCCCTTGAGCTTCGACTTCATCAACCCCAGGGACTGCCGGGTTGGGAAAACAGCTTCGCGGTTCTATTTCGAGGTCA
Organism: Cairneyella variabilis; assembly: GCA_001625345.1. Lineage (NCBI taxonomy): Eukaryota > Fungi > Ascomycota > Leotiomycetes > Helotiales > Cairneyella > Cairneyella variabilis. Next base: position 36,576 of record AYLM01002619.1, on the reverse strand, counting down.
GTACCTTCTCTAACGAGAACAGCTCCCCATGTCTTACCGAAGCTCCAGACATCTTGACTGCGTTAACGGATCAAAAAGGAGTGGAGAAATAGGAACTGGCCTGATGACACAGGCCAAGATCAGAGCAATTGAATGCGCCGAGAAAGAGTGTAGAAAGAAAGGACTTTCCAGCACAGTTTTCGAGGTTGTTCCCGATAAGCAGCTGTTGGAGCTTCCCACTACGTCGACCGACAGGGAAGCAATCGACTAGCGCCAAATTTCGCAAGGCCATCAGGCAACCACGCTAAAAAAGGCGCATCTGATATCCAAAACTTCCGCGACTTGGAGACGCGCCGGTGTAATTTATTCTTCCCTCATCCACTCGTTCATTGTATTCTTTTTGCGACCTGCTCGCAGGATCGATTGTCAGGCAGAGAATGCCTGGTGAGCTGCTGACCGCAATGGCTGCTCCCAGCGTCTCGAAGTCGAGGCTCTCACGGGCAAAAGCAGACTTATACCTGATCGTAAGCCCTCCAAACGCCTCCCTCTGGAAGAATGTAGCTGACAATGTACCAGTCCGAAGAAGATACAATCTACGAGCAAGATATTCTACGAGATCCCGGCAGCACGAAGCCATGGCTGGCATACATCGAGTTCAAGTTGCAGCATGGCAGCCTTCAAGAACAAGCTTTTGTGCTGGAACGGGCCTGCCTCCAACTCCCTAGATCCTACAAACTCTGGAAAATGGTAAGACTGATTGCGGAGCTGTCCTAGACCCTTTGGCTGATCATTTACAGTATTTGACTCTCAGGACACAACATCTCGGAAAGTTAAACTCAGCCATATTTGCGTCCGAGTATGCGAAAGTCAATGCCCTCTTCGAACGAGCCCTCATCCTCCTTAATAAGATGCCGCGGATATGGGAGATGTACCTTTCGTTTCTGCTACTCCAACCCATTGTCACTCTCACACGGCGGACCTTCGATAGAGCGCTTCGAGCTTTGCCAATCACTCAGCACAATCGCATTTGGTCACTATACCGGCCATTTGCGAATTCGGCGTCGGGACAGACGGCTATTGTGATTTGGCGACGGTACATGCAAATCCATCCCGAGGACGCAGAAGACTTCATTGAGCTGTTGATTGAGATGGAGCATTACACCGAAGCTGTGAAGAAGTACATGGACATCCTAAATAATCCAAAATTCCGAAGCAAGCATGGAAAGGGACACTACCAGCTGTGGAGCGAAATGGTCGATCTTCTGGTGGCCCACGCAAAGGAGGTTGAGACCGGAGACGATGTAGGAATTGACGTCGAAAGAATCATTCGAAGTGGTATTGAACGATTCTCGGATCAAAGAGGAAAACTGTGGTCTGGTCTTGCAACATACTGGATTACCAGGGGCAGTTTTGAACGAGCACGAGATGTGTTTGAGGAGGGAATCACAACCGTTATGACTGTTCGGGACTTCACCCTAATTTTTGACGCGTACGTCGAATTCGAAGAAGCCATCACGGGACAATTGATGGAGGAAGCTGCTGCACGATCAGAGAAGGGTGTGGTGGACGAAAACGCAGACTTCGACCTCGACATCAGAATGATGCGATTCGAGCAGCTTATGGACCGACGCCCTTTCCTCATTAACGATGTCCTGCTTCGGCAAAACCCCAACAACGTATCAGAATGGAACGTCCGCATCGGATTGTGGGGTGACAACAAGCAAGAAGTGGTTCAGACATACACGGATGCAATTGCCGCCGTCCAACCAAAGAAGGCAGTGGGCCGATTCCACGAACTATGGGCCAATTACGCCAAGTTCTACGAAAAGGGCGGTGACCTCCGCAATGCACGAGTCATTATGGAGAAGGCTGTCAAAGTCCCCTTTAAATCGGTAGCCGAGCTTGCTGATATGTGGATTGAATGGGCAGAAATGGAACTGCGAAACGACAATTTCGAAGAAGCAGTCAAGATCATGGCTAAAGCCGTCCAAGCACCCAAACGCTCAACAGTCGACTACTTCGACGAGACCCTCTCCCCGCAACAACGCGTCCACAAATCCTGGAAACTCTGGTCCTTCTACGTCGACCTTGTCGAAAGCGTCAGCACCCTCGAAGAAACCAAAAAAGTCTACGAACGCATCTTCGAACTCCGCATCGCCACCCCGCAAACCGTAGTCAACTACGCCAACCTCCTCGAAGAAAACTCCTACTTCGAAGAATCCTTCAAAATTTACGAGCGAGGCCTAGATCTCTTCTCCTACCCCGTTGCCTTCGAGCTCTGGAACCTCTATCTCACCAAAGCCGTCGACCGGAAAATCGGCATCGAGCGCTTGCGCGATCTCTTCGAGCAGGCGGTCGAAGGATGCCCGCCGAAATTCGCTAAGGTCCTGTATCTCATGTATGGCAACCTTGAGGAAGATAGAGGCCTCGCGAGACATGCTATGCGTATTTACGAGCGCGCTACCCGTGCCGTCTCAGACGAAGACCGCGCCGACATGTTCAACTTCTACATCACCAAATCCGCATCAAACTTCGGTCTCCCCTCCACACGCCCCATATACGAACGCGCCATCGCCGCGCTCCCCGACACAGATGCTCGAGACATGTGCTTGAAATTCGCAGACATGGAAAAGAGGTTAGGGGAAATTGATAGAGCGAGAGCGATATATGGACATGCGTCTCAGTTCTGTGATCCGAGGACGAGTCCAAGTTTTTGGCAGAAGTGGGAGCAATTTGAGGTGCAGCATGGGAATGAGGATACGTTTAAGGAGATGTTGAGGGTGAAGAGGAGTGTGCAGGCGCAGTATAATACGGATGTGAGTTTTATTGCGAGTCAGGCTTTGGCGAGGAGTAAAGAAGCTGCGGCGCTTAATGGCGATGAAGGTGAGGATGAGGAGGGTGCGGATGCTATGGCGGCGTTGGAGAGGGAGGCGAGGGCGCCGGTTGGTTTCGTGGCTGCGAGTACGGGAATTTTACCTGGAAATGTTGCAAAGGAGAAGCAGGTTGTTGCCGCGAATCCGGATGCTATTGATGTTGATGGGATGGATGATGAGGACTAGGGAGGGGAGTGAGAAAATGATACGATGGGAGTGGACAAGCAAGGCTGGGATGGTGGACTTCTGCATTGGAGTTTGGACTGGACATATGGGCTCCGCTCATTTTCATTTCTCTTCTAGGGGGCTGGATGGTCTCATGCATAGGATGGCGTAACGGAAGGTCCGGGGTCATGCTTCTGCTTTGTATGCTATGGTACAGGTGAGGTCACTGAATGACCACCTCAGAAAAAGCAAACCCATGAAGAAACGAAAATTTTTCTCCGACGTGAGTATCTCACGCTTTGCCCAGTAACGCCAGTTTATCAAAGTAGGAAAGAACACACCACCGCCTACAAAGGAGCACCACCTTCCTCCTCATCTTCACCAAGTGACTTCCGAGCGCCTTTACCCAGCCCCTTTCCTGCAGCAGTATTGGGGTCGATACTACCATGCTTCTTCGCGTGGAGAGCGTGGAAGGCGCGATCACGGTCGATGTTGCCTTGGGTGTGTCCGTCGTGGCCGGAGCCTACGGTTGCCAAATGATGACCGGCTGGGAGACCGTATTCGGAGGGCTTGACTTTGGAGACATCTGTTGGGACGGGCTGTTAGCTGAGTGGTTCAGAGAAATGAGATATCCAAGATTGTGAGTATCTCACGAAGATGAGTTACTCAAGATCGCGAGACGTCTATGGACGTGAGATATCCAAGATCTTGAGATAAACACATACTTGGGTAACTCACGAACTTGAGTTCCTCACGAAGGTGAGACATCAACGCATATCGAAAATATGGAAGCTTACCATAGCGATCAGGATGCAAGTCCGGGTTCCGAGCAGCACCTCCACCAAGAGCAGCGCCAGCTCCTCCTCCATCGCCAGGAAACACACTGCTGAATGGAGCACCGCGAGTGCCATAGTCGGTGGCTTGGGTGGTGAAGGGATCGTTGGCTTGATGGTCGGTCTGGGAGTTGGTTGCGGTAGTGTTTGTGGTGTTTTCGGCTGAAGAGGGTGTGTTAGTTTGTGGTTTGGGGAAGAGGAGCAGATATTGTAGATGTGGAAGGGAGGGAAGGGATGTGGGTATCTGGACGAGGAGGGTGGAGCTCAAGCAGAAAAATATCCACAAACGAGGGATATCCACCTACCATCAGCATGCAGCTCATCATTCTTGTCCTTAGGCAGGGAGAGTCGTCGAGCGACCTTCTTGAGGGAGTCGAGTGGTCCCATTTCGCTGGTTCTGGTTGTTGTTGTTGTGTTGTTGAAGAAGAGTGGTAGTGTTGAGATCCAGATATGTTTGTTTGTGTTCCTCAAGAGGAAGGCACAAGCAACGAGGGGATGGCGCGATTCACCGCGAGTTTGTGACGTAATTTGCAAAAATTTGGATGAAGGCCCCTTCCAGTCACAAAGTGTTCGCAGGCGGTAGGTAGGAGCCGTAACGGCGGTCGTACCTTCCCTCAAGATCACCTCCTGTAGATTAGATGAAACATCCAATCGTGGAATTGTTGCACCGATCAGATCTCACATAGCTAAATATCGTGCTTTCTTATTCGCAAAATCTTGCTTGGATGCTGTAAATCCCCAGGGTTGGTGTTTTTGTGGAGATGAGGGGTAGCTGTGGGCAGCGAAATCATTTGCTACAGGCATGAATGAATGACGTGCAGATTGTGTAACAATTCTCTGAAAATCTGAATTGAAAGATCCATTGTTGATGAGCTATTCCATTGTTCAAATACTGTATCCCAAAAACGCGAATCCGCTGGTATACGGATCATGCATGTTCTCCTACACCTGTAACTTCACCTGAACTGCCATACTACTAGGTGCAGAGCAGCCAAGGCAGTAATGCTACCTCAGTTGCGGCTGTTCACTGAGGCATCTCAAAGTGCGTGGCTTCGAAGGTATCTTTCAGCACAATGATGATTTTGCTGCGCTCACCTTTTCATGTTCCTGAAGTCGGTGTTCCGAGTCACTTTCGATATTTGGAGCGAGAGTCTTTAGCGAGCGGAAAAGGAGGGAGGAAGCGAAGTGCCATGTCTCAGGGGCGGGCCATCTTGGCAGATTTAGCATGAGATCGCGAGCATGAACTTATCCACCTTCCGACGTTGTGTTGGACGCAAGGCTTTAGATATCGGATGACAAGGGTATTGTGCATCGTGGAGATCCAAATCGGAAGAGCTGAAGGAGGATCCAGTCCGTTTGGGGAGCGAGGTTGAATGAAAGCCTTCCTAATGCATAATTAGAGACTGGACGCCGTGCAAAAAGTGTAGAGTTCTGTATGGAACCAGAGGCACGGAGAACCAAATCCTTCCAATTTGATGATGATGCAACCCGCATCTTGAGTTTTTGCACTCTCTTTTACCCCACGTGCGTATTTAATTTTTTTATTTTGGATATTGAATTAAAGATGGAGGTCCCCCAGAAGATCGTCAAATCAAAAAGCTTGAAACCGCCCAAATCTGCGGCACCGTCAGCGGCTTCGGCCTGCTTCAGCAATAGCGCCGCGCCCTGAGCCACCATTCGGGAAAGGTCAGGACTGTGCCCCTGCTAAGACAAGATGAACCTCCCGCGTCGCCCAAACGCGCATCCATCCTCCAAAGCACCTCCATCTTTTGATTTGAGATCAAGACCCACGTGTGTGCTTCCAGAAGATGTTACGCTAGGATGGTGGAATGTCACTGCTAGACTACCTTAGGTAGCTGATCGTGCGCTCTAGCAAGGTACAAGCGGGAAGCCGTGCCGCACTTTCCATCTCTCTCAATAAACACGCCGGTTCCCACAAGTGTTGTCCTACACGCGTTGTCAACCACACTCGTTTCTCATCGTCCTGCTTTTACTGCTCGTGAAGATGCGTCAATTCACTTTGCTGTCTGCTTTTGCAGCAGCGCTCACATTCGGTTCTAAGTGTGATGCTCTCGTTTCGAATAGCTCGATTAATTCCCAGATTCGCTTTGCGTATGCGGGTGATACGGGAATGACCGTGTCATGGAATACGTTCTCTCAAGTTGCGAATCCAAAGGTTCATTATGGCTTGACTCCGGATATGGATAGTGTCGCCACATCAACGATTTCTGTCACTTACAATACATCGCTGACATACAACAACCATGTCAAGATCACGGGACTGCAACCAGATACCGTCTACTATTATCAACCTGAGCCATTGATTGACAATGAGACTGAAGAGGGAGCTGGACCGTTTACATTCAAGACCAGTAAACCTGCGGGTGAAATGTCGTCATATACGATTGCTGTTGTCGTTGATATGGGTACCATGGGACCTGAGGGTCTCTATACCTCTGCTGGAAAGGGTGTTGCTGCCAACAATATCTTGAAGCCAGGAGAGATCAACACTATTCAATCTCTGACATCTGCTATCGATGAGTTCGAGTTCTTGTGGCATCGTATGTATTCCCTTCGCCGCATTCAGAGTTTTGCTGATCATTTGCAGCCGGAGACATTGCGTACGCTGATGCGTGGTTGAAGGAGGAGATTGGAGGTAAGGTAATCAAAGCAACGTAGATGCTCAGGCTGAACTTTGAAGGCTTCGAACCCAACACCACCATCGCTGATGGCTACATGGTCTACGAGTCAATCCTCAACGGCTACTATGACGAGATGACCCCAATCACAACCAAGAAGCCATATATGGTTGGTCCAGGTAATCACGAGGCTAACTGCGACAATGGCGGCACTGGTGCATACAACGCCAGCATTTGCATGCCTGGCCAGACTAACTTCACGGGCTACATCAATCACTTCCGCATGCCCAGTGCTGAGTCTGGCGGTGTTGGTAACTTCTGGTATTCTTTTGACTACGGAATGACCCATTATATCCAGTACGACACTGAGACTGATCTCGGTGCGTTTCCTTCTTACCCCTCTCAATCCCCAAACTAACGACCAGCAGGTCACGGCTTGATCGGCCCCGATGAGCCAACAGGAGGAACCGAAGACTCCGGACCCTTCGCTCTCATGAACGCCCAAGCCAACTGGCTCGCCGCCGACTTAGCTGCCGTGGATCGCACCAAGACTCCCTGGGTCATCGTCGCCGGCCATCGTCCATGGTATAGCTCCGGCTCCATCTGCACAGCCTGCCAGTCCGCATTCGAGCAAGTCTTCATCGAGAACAACGTCGATCTAGTCCTCTCCGGCCATTTCCATGTCTACGAGCGTAACGCACCAATCAAGAACGGGACCGCTGATCCAAATGAATTGAATAACCCCAGTTCGCCTTGGTATATTACTAACGGCGCCGCGGGACATTATGACGGGTTGGATTCTTTTACGCTGCCGCTGGAGAGTTATCAGCGGTTTGGGTTGTCGACTAGTGATGGAATTTACGGGGTTCGTATAGTCATGTTCGAGTTCTTTTGGAAATATCAACTGACATTTGATGCAGTGGAGCAAACTCACCTTCCATAACTGCACCCATCTAACCCACGAATTCATCAACAGTGCCAACGGCACCATCCTTGACACCGCCACGCTCTTCAAGAACCGTGTCTGTGGCTCTAGCTCAAATTCCTCCTCCAGTTCCGCGTCCCCGACGTCCACAACCTCAGCCGTCTCAATGACTACTTCAGTAGTTTACACAACTACGCTTGTGACAATCACGTCTTGCGCGCCAACTGTGACGAATTGTCCTGCGGGTTCGGGAAAGACTACTGTGGTTACTTCGACTATTCCTCTTTACACTGTACGTCCCTCTTTTCTTACCTCCCCTTTCCTTTCCCCTCAACAGCTTAAGCACATACTTACGATAAACAGACCGTGTGCCCCATCTCTCAAGCAACCAGCACACCAATGACCACCTCTACCGTGTACCTCACCACCGAGTACACAGTCACCAAGTGTCCAGCTACAGTGACTAACTGCCCTATTGGGAAGCTCACTACTGAGACTTTGAGTCAGTATACTACTGTGTGCCCTGTTTCGGGGGTTATTTCCACTTCCGCTCCAGCAGCGACGAAATCTGCCTCGAAGGGGACTTCAGTTGCGACTTCTGGAGCGTCGAAGCAGACTGGAAGTAGTGCGCCCTACGGCTCAAGTCCCGCAGCTGGCGCTACGGGCAAGGTTTCTGGTACTGTTTCTGGAACGGGATCAGGGGCGAGCAAGACGACGAGTGCGGGCGGTTTGCAGGTTACTGGTGCTGCTGCGGTTAACGGTATGAGCGGTAGGTTGATGGGTGCGGTTGTTGCGGGATTCTTGGGAGCGCTGGTGATGTGATGTGATGTAATGTGGGTTTGTTTGGGGGAGGTGGGATGTGGTGTAATGTGTGGAGCGTGGAATAGCTTCTAGAGGCTAAGTAATGCTAGAACCTAGGCTTGAAGGAATTTAATGATATAAAGCATGTTTTTTTATGGTTGCCCGTGGTGTGAACGTGCTTTCTGGAAATCATGAAAGTTATCCTCACGGCAAAGCCTCGCGCCCTGTGCCGGGGGAGTTTGGAGGCACCACCCTGTCGATTCACACCTTCAAAGCGGGTACCAGCAGAATCTGATTCGGCGCTGAAGAAGCGGGAAGCATGGAAATGCCGAACTCGTGTTAATGCAGGGTGATGATTGGCTTGTGGGGATTTTTGGCTTGAAAGTTTGGAGGCCAAGTGTAGTGGAGGTGGCAGTTGGATCCAATCTTCTCTCATTCGACCTTTATTAAGCGAGGAGTATGAAATTCCCAGACGTGTGTTTGCGAGAGGTTGTCATGGAAGGTTGTTATTGGCTTTGAGGATGCGGCTTAGAAGTTTGGAGGCCAGGTGCCTTAGGCGTCTTGCAGTGACCGAGTCGGAGGGGAGGCTTCCTATTCGATGCTCGTTTAGCGAAGTGTTCAAAAATCCCAGACCTGGGTTGATGAGTGCTAGCAACGGCGGGTTCTTATTGGGTCGCTAGATTTGATGTATGGGCTGTGTGAAGAAGGCCTCGAGGTTGGGGAGGAAGAAGTGGAGGCTAATGGTTGGGTGAGGCTACCGCCGAAAATATCTGCTGATTGCTTAAGCGAGGAGTACGAAATTCCAAATATTGTCTTGCTAAGTAGAAGGAATGGAGTGCTGTTACTGGCTCCAGAGGAGGCTGGAGTGGAGGTTTGGAGTCCAAAATTTCTATCTGGATCTAAATGGGTGATGAAACTAGAGCACAGCTCCTAAGCGAGGAGTATGAAAATCACAAACTTGTGTTGTTGGTGGGACGAATCCGAAGATTGTGATTGGCTCTCTTTTGCGGCTGCGGCTGCGGCTCATAACTTTCATTACTTTCGCGATCATGTGGACAGTCCAATCGACCGCAGAGAGAAAGCAATACTATTATAACAGCCTCATCTAAAAGGCAAGCTCGAAAGTCTAATCAAAATTAAAGCAAAGCCAATCGAAAAGCATCGAACGACAAACAAGCACGAAAATCAAAGCACCACTACCCCGCTCTTCCCTTCCCCTTCCCCTTCACCTCCAACGTAGGAAACTCATCCTCATCCACATCCACATCCACATCCACATCCCCATCACCATCTACTCCATCCTCCATCTCAGCCTTACTCCTCTCCTCTGCCAGACTCAACTGCAACGCCAACTCCAAATCATCGACTGCCACCGCATTACTCTCTCTTTTCTGACTCCCCGACGCCTTCTTCCTCTCCTTCCTCACCAAACTCGTAGATGGGCTACTCGAAACCGACCGCCTCCCCTTCTTCTGCTTGTACCTAACCTGAATCTCATACTCCCCGCTCCCACTCGCCCTCGGACTCCTCCCCTCCTCATCCACACCATCAAGCAGACTCAGACGCATAGCTTCTTCAATATCATGTTCAAACTCATCATCAGTCTTAAAACCCTGCTGCGGAGACCTGGTATTTCCTTTCACGCTACTTTCCGGCGTCACCGTCGCGTCGCTACTGCTCCAAACGCTTTGAGTGGATGAGCTTTCGTTCGCGTCAGCGAGGTAACCAGTATCACTTGCGCTTGCGCGGCGCTCATCCTCTTCTTTTTGGAAGGCTTCGGCGGAGACCATTTCTGCGTAGCGGAGGGCTTCTTCTTCTGTTAGACCACCGAGACCGACGCCGAATCTGGCTTGGAGGCGAGCTTCTTCGCGGGATCGGCGTAGTTTTTCTTTCTTGAGTTCTTCTTGCTCGGTAGCGATGTAGTCCATCAAGGCTCCTCTGCCAGTGTTGGTGAAGCGGTCTGGAGCAGAGTTGCTTCCGCGTTCGCCTGAGCGGCGGAGACGGCGCTTCTTGCTTTGATATTGATCAGCTGCAGATGAGCTGTAAGACCAATAGCGGAGATGCGTGCCAAGAGAGACCATGCCGCGTAAGACTGTTGGATCAGGATCAATGGCGATTGCACCAGCGGCGTAAAGATTGATACCGACTCCTTGAATCGAAGCTGCAGCCTGTACCAATCGGCGTCGAGCTCGCGATGAGAAACGAGAGTTCAGGGTTCGAATGGGTTGAAGAGTCGAAGCGAGTGGATCCCAAGTCTGAACAAGGCCATCATTGCCTCCATGCACGAGATACAATGCTGAAACAGCGATGCAGGAAATCTCTGGTGAATCTGTGTAGATTGTACGCAGGGGTTGCAATTCGTTTGCCAGCGTTGGATTGCTGGACTGCGGTCCTCGCATATTCCACAGGATCACGACGCCGGTCTTCGTCCCAACAGCCAAGAAACGAGCTCTGTGGCCGGGAATCTGAGCCGATAAAGCAGTATCCGGGTCCGAAGGAGTGGCAAAAGGCGACGAAACAGTTGAGTTACCATTGACGGTCAGAAGGGGGTCTTCATCCACTGTTAATAGAGCGTATGTAGACAAATCGATCGCACTTGTGGTGATCTCGATACTGGGATGATCCTTCAAGGACAACATCGTGGTACGCCATTCTTCCACATAAGCAGAGGAAACTGCTTTCACAATCGGCGAACTTGGCGTGCTGGGCGACGAGAGTTCAGGCGATGACGTCCTGCCCGGAGTCATCCCTGAGCTTCCACCGAAGATTGAACCACGTTGGGAAGGATCAGGTGAGGCATTTCGCGGCGGGCTGATAATCGTGCCTCCACCGAACAATGATGCCATATTGATCGTCCTTGGAGCCATAGGAGGCGTCTTCGGTAACGGATACTCTTCACGAGATGCCTGTTCAGACTTCCATCTGGTGTATCGTTTGATCTCGGCGGGTTGATTGGCAGTCACCCCACACTTGATAACGAATACAGCTTCGCCTGCTCCATGTCCATCATCGCCAGCAAAGTCAACCTCAAGTCTTCTGCGCATATCCCAACCTTTACAAATCTTGCGGAAGTGAGCCGGTCGGTAACCCAGAAACGTCTCAACCTCACGGGTTTCCGCAGTGATTTGGGCTTTGGATAGCTTCATCTTCTTGGAAGAAGATCTTGGCGAATAGCTTCCATGGATCTCGGCCTCGTGATACGGATCATCGCGAGCGACGCGACGAGAAGGTTCAACCAGGTTCCAGTACGCGGTTCGACCGGTCGCCCAGGCATGGCGGGTGGAATTGATATCTTCTTGCTTGGAGTCGAAAGCAGAGGAAGTAGGTATCTCACCGAGACAGAAAACTTCACCAAGGGCATTGAGCGCAACGGCCCAGATCCGGCCAGAGGTCTTTCGCTTGGGATTGTAAGAGTCATCGACGTTGATGCTGATGATTGGGACTCCAGGACTGAGCACCCATCTTGCAGTCAGTTGGCCCTTTCCAATACGTCTTCCGTGCGAAGAATCGGCACCGATAGAATAAGCATTGACGACGCCCAACGTAGACCCCGTCATCATACCAATGAGGCCATTCGTCGTGATAGGAACAGAAGTTGACTTTGCAATCCACACAGCGGACATAGCCTCAGAGATCTCTGTGATCTTGGGAATACCAAGCTCGTAGACAGCAGTATCACCTGACTGATTGATAAAGCGGCCTCGCATCTCGTCCGAAGAGCGGAAGTATGTTTGACCACCAGGAAATCCCTCTCCATAAATCATACCGAAAGGCTGGCTGAGATCCATAGAGTTAGGAAGTCCGGCTGGTCCTTCACCTTCTCCATAAGGCTGGTCACCGACGAAGAGTTCGGAGAACTGTGGTAGAGCCTGTGGATCCGAGAGTCCCCAGTTATCGACTTTGCCAATATTGGGATCACTGGAGCAAGCAGTGCCAGTATCGTCGGTTCCATGAATGAATCTTGGTGACTTCTTGCCATTACTGAAGACTGCGTGAATGTGATTGACCGTGGTAAAGAGCTGTGAATTGTACGTAACCACAGCATTGGCATTGTTCGCAGCGCTGTTTGAACGAGATGAAGCACCATGGCCTGGAGCAATTTGAGCAGGCTTTCCACGACCCAAGCTTCGTAGAAGTCTCGTTCGAAGGACGTACTCGCTTCGCCAGGATGCAAGGCCCGTCAACCTAGTGAAAAGACGTCGTTCTGATCTGAGTTGCTCTTGAGCTTCTTGATCCGAACCCCGCCGGTTTGTAGCAACTGGTGCTTCGATAGCATCCTGTCCTGGGAAGAAGCGAGAGAATGCGATGCGCCAGGCATGAGGAGTTGTGACTAAACTATAGAACTTCTTCGATACTAGTGACACAGCAGAGAGCGAAGTAGCAGGCAAGTGCGACAAAATGTGGGTGAGGACCTCTGTACATTATTAGACCATTACCCATGTCGAAACTCAGAGCAGAGCATACCATTCGGGAAATCCTCGAGTTGTGGACCATCAAGGTTATGCCCTTTCTTCTTAACAATTTTGAAACTTGGACCTTCATTCTCTTTCTTCGGTGGCGAGGGTGATAGAGCATTCTCATATTCAGAAATTCGTTGGAAAGACGCCTTTGGTCTGTTCTCATCCCCCTCATTCAAGCTCAACCGTCGCAATTGCGTATGCAGCTCCGCAGCACCGGCGGTAGCGTCAGTGGCTGCTCCGCCAGCAGGACTTGACTCAAAAAAATCAACATGCTCATCTGCAAGTTGGTCGCTACCGTGTGCGGAATGCAGTTGTTGAGGGAGAAAGCCATATTGGGAGGCGTTGGAGGGTTCCGAGGGGATGTTTGTGGTGGGTATACGTGTTGAAGATTCGGAGGGCTGTGGTTGCATAAAACTGAGGGCTGGAAAGTGGGATTCGAAGGTTTGACTGAGCCCGTGCTGTCTGGGTCAGTCTGCGATTTTAATGTGAGCTTTGGGGGCTGTGGTCGCGCTGGATGTTTCTGTGTTGATTATTGTCGAGATTCTGGTGACGTGAAGATAAACTTCAAGGAGTATCGCTAGCGTGTCTTTTATGGAACCGCCCAAATTCGGTTTAGCGAAGTGTTTCCTTTTTCAGTACCTAGATTTTCTGATTGCCGGCCTTCATCATTTCTTGGGGAGCTGTTTGGATATTTTATCTTTTTATTCATATTCGCGTACTTTGGATCTATAAACGTGCACGTAATATTACATATTATCTTATTCCCGTCATATTCGTCACTCCAAACTCCAGGGTATATGCAGCAATTATCCTTCCATCCAGCAGACGCCAAACCTTTCCTAACTCATAGCCAAAACCCAATGCAAACTGCTATACAAGTCCCCATTATTCCATATACAGGCCTAAGCCTTCCAACGCCGCCTTTTTTACTCGTAGCCGCTGCTGTTGTCCCTGTTTTGGTTCCAGATGCGCCGGCTGTGATAGTTGTCGACTTAAATCCAACCCCTCCTGGCCCAATAGTCAGAGTCTGGCCATTTATTACATCCGTTGTTGTTGGAGCCCCTGATCCAATAGTAAATGTCTTTCCTCCAATCACGGCAAGCGTTGATCCAATCTCAGAAATCGTGACGCCCTCTGCTGTGAATGTTTGAGTTGTTGGATTGAATGGGAACGTCAAAGTCGCACCCTCCACTGCTACCCCACTTGGGCCTGCTGTGACGGTTTCCCCTGCAATGACAACTGTGGTTGAACTTGCTCCAGGACCAATGGTAAGGGAAACTCCACTGATGACCGCTATTGTTGAGCCCACTTCCAAAATGGTCAGCCCACCTGCAACACCGATCTGCGTCCCGGTAGGATTTGCAGTGCCTCCCAAAGTAGTCGAATCGAAAACAACTCCTGAGGGACCGATAGTGATACTGTCACCATTCACAACCATGGTCTGAGCAGCTATTCCTGTACCGTATGTAAAAGTTGTCCCTTCGATCACGGCTAAGGAGCTGCCAATTACCGAAAATGGCACGGCACCTTCAATGACGGTAGCTGTAGGTAAAACAGCTGCTGGCGTAATCGTGGTCCCACTAAACCCCAATCCTTTGGCCCCAACAGATATTGTCTGGCCATTTGCGACAATCGTCTCGTCGGGAGCTCCTGCACCAATAGCGTACGTAGTTCCTTGAATGTTCACGGCGGAGGATCCGATATCTACAGAAACTCCTTGGATTGTGGTTGGCGTTGGAGTGGCTGTCTGCACCATCACGGCACCGTTTTGGGTAGAAGTTGGAATTCCAATTACCAGGTAAGGCGCATAGACTGAGCTTGCATCGACAGAGACCACATCACTTCCTACTGTGACAGTTTGTGGTGAACCATTGAGTGTTAAGGTGCTGCTCCCAATAACGGCTTTGGTTGACGAAACCACAATTGAATTCCCGTCGCTGAGAGTCTGGGTGACCACGGAAGAGGAACCGTCTCCATTCACGTAGGTTGTAAATGAGCCGATGAGTTGGACCGAACCGGTCGTTGTCTCCTGCGCGGGACCCCAACTGTCTGTTGTCGTCGTCGTCGGCACGTCAGTCACAACATTCGGAACCACGCTCTGCTTCTCATTATTTCCACCACCATTGTAGGTTGGAACACCTGTTGTCGTAGTAACTACGTCGGGGTTCTTAGAGGTAATAATAACGGTGACTACTGTCCGTGACTCTGAAGCTACTGACGTAGCTGCTGTTGGGCGAGCCGTCTGACAAACCAAGCACGGTCCAACAGGAAAATTGCTTGAACTAGCCTTGGCTGCTGACGTGGAAGCCTCGTTGGCGGTGGCTGCTGGAGCACAGTAGTATGGCGCCGTGAATTCGGATATTGAAGACCACGAGACTGTTTGATTGCCTGTTTGAGTGAGTGTAACGGTGGTAGTATTTGGCATCACAATCCAGGTAGTTGATGCCTGTCCGGATGAAAGAGAGGTACAATTTCCAGTAGAAGTTGGGACAGGGTGGCCTGAAATGACCGTTACCGTTGTAAGGTTGGCAATTGAAGTGGTGTAGTTTCCATAAGGGGCGCTCGAGGGAACCTGGGTTGAGGACGTATAATTGGCCGATTGGGTAGAGTTGCTCGCCGTCAAGGTCAAGAAGGTGGAAGATACATATGAAGCTGGTGTAGTGGTGGTCCGGTGTAATTGCGTCACATCTGGAATTATCTCACTTGTAGCTTCGCCCTGGCTTGTGGTGAGTGAGGAATCTGTGCTTGAGACACTACTTGAAGTTTCCCCTCCACTGCCGGTTGGTAGTGGTACAATCCCGATTACGTGACGAGATGTCGAATTGCTCGTCGTTGTTGAAGGAATCGGAAGGGGCACGAAACTGATCGTTATTGAACTGCTCGTTGTCGAGCTGTCTGGAAGTGGTACAATTCCGATTACGTGGCGTGAGGTCGAACTCTCTGCTGAGCTGTCTGACGAAGTCGTTGAAGTTACTGATGGGATCGGTACAATGCCGGCCGCGGGTAAAGATGTTGAACTGCTCGCTATGGAACTATCTGTGGAACTTGCTGACAGACTCGTCGAACTTCCTGCCGGAACGGGCACAAAGCCGACTGCATGAAGAGACGTTGAACTGCTCGTTGTCGAACTCTCAGTGGAAATCGCTAGCGAACTGGATGAACTTGCGCCTGGAATGGGCACGATGCCGATTACATGTGGAGGTGTTGAGCTACTCGTTGTCGAAGTTTGTGGTGAACTATCTGACGAACCCGTTAAACTTGAGTCCGCACTGCCAGTGAATGTTGGGAAATAGTCGCCATTCGAAACCATTGACGGTGTACTCGAAGGCAGTGCTGTATCGGCACAGGCTAGACAGGTTGATGTCGACAACACATTTGCGACTGTAGATGAAGCCGCGAGTATATCACTGACTGATACTGGACTCAATGGAGGCACAGAATCCGTGGAATCAGCCTGCGCAGGCGTTGAGGTTGGAGTGGGTGTTGTGCTTGTGCTGGTAATGAGTGTTTGAGACAGAACGATTGGAACTCCTACAACTCCTGCAGCATGATGAGTATTTTCCAAACAAGTATGATTGAAGTTTCGTACCGAATGCATCAACGACAGAGCCAAACTGGAGCGCAGTCCAGAGAACCATCCCACGCAAGTACATCATGACTCCGATCTGCCTGCGAGGCCACCACAAGCAAAGGATGGGTCTCTAAATTCAAAAATCGCATGCGGTGTCATCGATCAAGTATTGCAAATGAACGGTTGATTTCGCAGAAGATTCTCTAGGAGGCACTTTCACAGGATTCGGGGTCAACGCTCGCGGGATAGCGACGCGGAGTGGTACAGAAACGAAGGTGGTAGATGCGCTGGATAAAGAGAGGATGCTCTAGACAGTCATGTTCATGGCAGAAGTCCCATACCATAAGCTGCCAGCGAGTATATGATGTCC
This sequence comes from Cairneyella variabilis, assembly GCA_001625345.1. Lineage (NCBI taxonomy): Eukaryota > Fungi > Ascomycota > Leotiomycetes > Helotiales > Cairneyella > Cairneyella variabilis. The sequence continues at coordinate 19,960 of AYLM01002619.1, read as the reverse complement.
ATATTAACGTGGAGATGAGCCGTTGAGAGGTTCCGTGCACTCGAAAGAAAATAAGCAGGCCTCGGACGCCTTCATCCGCCGGGCAGCGAATGGTTTTGCCTAGCTATAGCTAGCCGGGAAGGGGGGCCTAGTGGCGGCGGGCATGGCTGTATGGATTCCACTGTGGATTGGCCATCCAGATGCACCCCTCTTACCGAGAGTCCTTGCATCGGCGATGGCACCTTGGGCATGTGGTGGTAGACTCCGGGGCTGAAAAACAAATTCGGATGTTAATTCGATTTCTGCACGGGCGTGTGGCTTTGCGTGCTCACAGCTTCGTAGACCGACCTCTCACGGCGCACCAAAATGTCCCAGATGCATCAACGCATTGCTGGCGACCTGACATGACTATTCATTCGAGAAGAATAGCTGGAGACCCAGAGTGTGGGAACACCGTAAGTGTACGTACTTCATGCCGGGAGAGTGCATCTAGCACACCCGCAAAGCCGTAGTCGAACTCTGTGCAAGTGTACTCGCGTCTGTCAGCAGGAAGCAAACTCGGGAGAACTCTCATCAACCCAGCGACCTGACTAGCCGACCTCCGTCCTGTCGATCGCCTCCGGCTGATTGGCATCCAACAACGCCAGCGAAGAAGTCAAATTTCCCCACCGCAAGCCCTGTGAAACGAAATTTCCCAACTTTAATGCGATCAACCTTATTCTTCCTTCCAGTTAAAGCAATGTGATCCCGTCTCCTTTCACGATTTCAATCTGAAGAAGGGATTGGATGAGCAGCGTCAGTGCACAGCCGAGTATCCATGCCTTATCACGACATCTATTCCTGTGATGGATAGGGGTGATGAAAAATGATGGATGACGGGGTCGGAGCTGCTAAGTGCTGAGTAATGAGCGGTGCTGACTGAAGATCTCCAGCGGCCAGGTCCCTTTGCAGAAGTTGAAGATAGGGGTCTTCATGCGGCGTTGAACTGGAAAGACCGGAAGCTCAAAGGCTCACTGAGTCGCTTGTTGAGAACTCTCTCAGGTAGATGACGGGAAGAAGCTCCCCTCGGTACCGAGATCTTTCTCTACACCGTAGGTAACTCGATAATTTGAATGCGATTTGCTCATCCTCTGCGTTTGCCCTGCGACTTTTCCTTTCTGGTGCAAGTTTGATATACTCTACTACGGCAGATTCTAGAGTATCCCAGGACTACTCTGCAGAGCCGATGTGCATGGTCCCAAATGTGTTGTGCTACTCGAGTCCCAGATGCCTCCTTTCCACGAGACCTTGTGTTCCCGCGTGATTCATTCCACAGGATAAAGAGAAAACAAGCACCAGAAGCAACAAACCTATCTCGCACCACATGGTTCCTCGGGTTTTCAAGTCCCAGCATCGCAGACCCTTGTGGCGTGGTCAGTTGGCAGGTTACTGAAATCTGGGGTCTCGATCACGATGCTACTCTACCGGACTTTATCCTCCTTCCCAATGCGCTGGGTAATCTGGGAATTGGCAGCGATATTGGAATAATTTACAGGCTGACCACGTTGCGATGCCCCTCGCTCCGGCGGGATCTTCCCAGACGGTACGCTGCCTCCGTCTGCACGCAGATTGCAGACGTCAAATTCTGCAATGCTCATGGGACTTGAGACTGCTTTAAGTCGATGCAGAGCCGACTGGATGATGCTTGATAAATGACGATTGGGCAAGCGGGACTCTGTAGAGTCGTCGTACAACCACCACTTACAAAAGGCCAAGCTGGTGAGGTTGTGGTTTCCCGGGGACAATCCCTGAGATCTCTCCTGAAGATCCAACAGTCGATCGACAAAATCGCCAGTGTTGACTTCCGATACTTGAGCGCTCGGAACCTAACCTAGCATTCCACTTTCTTGGGCAAACTTTGATTTTCACCGGATCTCAGGAAATCAGTAGATCATCATTAGAATGAATAGTGTATTCGCCCATCCCGATTATTGGGATCCGCCAGTACTACTGGCTCTGCCTGCACGTACAATTCACAGTTGCACAACTTCGTGTCTGCAAAATCCTCCCCCGCGGTGAGGCCGCGAAGTCTCCCAGCCCCATGGACTTGCGAGTAATCCTAGAGGTCTGCACCCGAGCAAGTGTAAATATCCCGAACGAGTAAATCTCGAAGTACGAAATACGGTGTCCCCCAAGGGCAAATTACCGAGAGCACTTTCATGTGGCGTGTTCTGTGCCACAATTGCACCTGCATCTCCCTGGTACAATGGCCCATGCTCTTTGCATCTTGTGCATCGCATGGCCAATCGATCGAATCCAGCACTCCGGAGCGAGGCCAGGTCGGGGTCGAAGCCGGTCTCGACTCATGAACGCTTGACAGGAAGTGCCGCTCCTTTGACGGCATCTGCACAGTATCGGAGCCGCTACGAACCCTCGCGGGTCGTAATCATTTTCTCTCACCTCACCGGTATGGGTACTACGCAGTAGTGTTTCTTAGGGTATCGCACTGCGAGACTTTGCGTCTGGGGTTGCTCTCCAGGCTGCATGCTAAGCAGCAATTCAGGCATATCCTAGGGTCATGTCCTCCCATACTCCTGTTCTCGCGGCCAACGGAAGCGTGCATGCGAAAAAGTTAAGGTCCTCCGTATTCAGCTCTCCAGGAATCGCTCCTCTCACCTTTTGCAGCGACGTCGTTCGTGCTTCCACTCAAAACCCAGACATCTCGTTACCTTCGTATTTGGCCCCCAGGCCCATTTCCTCATATCAAGGAGCACGTATCCGTGGCGGCGTGGGGCCGGTAATACGACCGTGCGTGCAGCCAGCACCTAGCAAGCATCTACAACGTAACCAGCATCTAACCGGCATCTTACTGGGAGCCAATATTTTCCGTCTGACTGCTTCGAGTTTCGATTTCCTCATCTTTTGTCAGCTCCAATCGCATGAGCTGAGGTTGCATTGCGACGCTCACCTCGTCGTGGCGTCCCACCCGATAACGAATACAAGCATCACATACGGAGGTACAGAGGCTGAGTGAACCTCCCGCCCGTTGCTGGTGCTGGAAAACTTGAAACTCCACCAATCTGAGAGGCTGTTGAAGGGTGATCGTTCAAGATCGAATCTCTTGGCGTTGGCGGAGGCTGCGCTGGTCCATGCTCCCTTCCGTTCCCCTCCACAGAATCTTTCTGTAACCCCGGGACGGGAACTTCCCTCAACGTCGCATTCTGAACAAACAACCTCACGATTCAACACTCCTGTTCTCCTGGCGCGTAGAATGCGACCGTCTCCATAATCATGAATCCGGTGTCGAGGTGGATACGGATAGGAGCTGTCGCATTACTCATACGATGCATCAACAGCACCGTCGCGCCGCTGAGTGTCACACCATCCACCAACTGGTATGTGGGGATTTGTAGAGGGATTTGTAGATATACTAACGCCCGAGAGCAGGTACGGTGACGATGGGTCATGGTCAGCAGTATCAATTCGAGTCGGGTCGCCGCCGCAATGGATCGATGTGATGGTCAGCACTGCGAGCTCGGAAACTTGGGTCGTGGGTCCTGGTGGATGTTTGCCAACTGGTGAGTTATTTCTTTCTTCGAGTACGCGACAAGCTGTCGGCAAAGATGTTTGGACGGGTTTAGATTTTCTTCAAAGTGATGAAATGAGTTTTCGTCCGAAGTACAGTAAATAGAGAGTTGGGACTTCGTTTAGCAAGCCATGTCTCATCCGAACTCAAACCTCTGACACCGCGCCACTAGATACCACATGTATGGCCAGCCGAGGTGAATTATTCTATCCTGAAAACTCGACGACGTGGCAGAATAAGGGATTCTATGATCTGGGAGTTGATTCTGTCTTGGGAAATATTGGGTATGCTGATTATGGGCTGGACAACTTGACGTTTGGGACCACTGGTGTCACCATACCCTCCGCTATTATCGGAGCATTCAACGGAACCCAGCTCATTAATTCAACTTCATATTTGGTAGGACTGTTTGGACTTGGAGTTGTACCTGGGAGTTTCAATGGAACGACGCCATTGAGTGCGGTAAGTGCTTTGGTTGAGCAAGTCGGCGCTATTCCCAGTCACAGCTATGGCTATACAGCTGGTGCCAATTATCGTGAGTTCCTCAATTTCCATGCACGACTTGATGACTGACACTTCGAAGAACAAAAGGGAGTTACCAATTCATTGACTCTCGGAGGCTACGACGCCAATCGACTTGTCTATCAAAACACGTCTTTCACATTGAATCTAAATCAGCAACCAGAAACATTCATTGACTCAATAACCGTGGTTTCGGACGCTTCCACAAGTCCTTACGAGCTGTTGAACTCAGCAGACCGAGTTTCTGCCATCATTGATAGCTCTACTCCCTACCTATGGCTTCCACAGGCAGTATGCGATCGATTTGCCGAAGCCCTGGGCTTCACATACGACGACACGCTGAATCTGTACACTTTTGAATCTAACGCAACATTACACAGCACTCTCGTTAGTTCCGGATTGAGCTTCACATTCAGCTTATCCGATCTCTCATCATCTACAGCTACTGTCAATATCACATTGCCGTACACTGCCTTCGACCTACAGCTGACTTATCCTGCGATCCCCGGTACGGTATATGGAGCAGCCAACGCGACAACTTACTATTTCCCTCTTCGTCAAGCATCAAGTGCAGCGCAGTATAGGATTGGCCGTGTGTTTCTACAGGAGGCGTATCTCATTGCCGATTATGAGAGGAACAACTTCTCGGTTCATCAAGCGGTGTTTCCATCCGATCCGATCAACAATGTCAGCCTCGTTCCCATCACCCAACCTTCAACAAGCAGTTTCACTGGAAATCCTACCACTAAATCGAGCTCAGGTATCCCGACAGGAGCCATCGTGGGTGCTGTGATTGGCGCTGTCGCTCTCGTTTCGGCAGTGGCGGCAGTCATTTTCTGCTGCTGTCGACGGCAGAAGAAGGGAGACACCCACTCGGAGGGAAAGCCCATCAAGACTCAACCCCGTTCACTCCTCGACCGTCTCCGCGGTCGTCGTCCAGGACCGGCAGTTCACGAAGTAGGAGGCAACGCCGTCTACCCCACCGAAGTCGCCGCCGACGCCGAACACGAGTGTTTCGAACTCCCAGCACCTCTCGGCCCAGCAGAACTCGACAGCGACTCCGGAACTCTAGACGGGACAACAGAACGCGGCTCATCAACTCAAGACTCAGCAAATCTATCAGCCTACGAACGAGCTCGGAGGAAGATGGAACGCCAGCAAGCAGCCCTAGCCAAAGGAGCAGCACTACACGAAACCTACCCCGTCGAGAAAACCGATAATGACCCTTCAACCGTAGCGCACTACCGCCCACCCCCAGAAATCCCCGACACCGAAAGCCCCCTTGTCTCACCCGTCGGCGCCCAGTTCCCCGGCTTCCCATCCCTCAGCGGGCAGCCATCTCCCGTATCTCCAGGTTTTCCTCCACCATTACACCCGCCAACCAGTCCACCTCCCACATATAGGAGAATCAACCCCGCGAACGTGGTATATGCGGGTAGATTACCAGATAATGTGCAATTACCCAGCGTCGTACCAAAAATTATCGGCCGGGATGGGAGGACGTTACATCCTGAAGACACATTTTCCACCAGAGCCGGGTCTAGTGGCCATGAAATGGTCGGTACGAATAGCTCCTTAGGGAGCCAGTACACAGAACGCGAAACAGAAGACTTATACGGAAGCAACGGCACAAATGCCCTACCCGTATCACCCGTCGCGAGCGGCAGCGGCAGCGGCAGCGGCGGAGCTCAAGGCAGCAATAGTTACACGGCTCTCGTCTCGCCGGTAGCAAGCGAGAGTACGCGGAGTGGTGGGGGCGGAAGTCCGACTGCGGGGGAACATTTGGAGGGGACTATGGATCCGTGGACGAGTAGGAGGAATTTGGATGGGGAGGCGATTGTGCATGTGCCGCAGCCGGCGGAGAATAGGTTTTCATGGGAGGACGAGGATAGGATGGTGAGGGAGCGAGAGAGGGAGGAGGCGTCGCTGTGAGACGTGTCTCCCCTTTCATCTGCATTATGAATGAGTATATGAACGGATGGTGGATTTTGACTTGCATTTAGCGTTGGCGTTCTGGGAAGGGGCTGGAAACCTGATGGACTTGGAAATATGGGTCGGATGGAAAATACTTGGCGCGATCATCACATAAGCCCTATCTTTTGTCAAGTCGTTGTCCAAACTGACTGCAGCCGCGTTCAGAGGAAGCGCGCTGGATGCTTGTACATTGGAACACAATAGTAAATATACAAAGGAATATAATTTGTTCAAAGCAGCTTTTTTCCAATCAATGGGAGGTTTTTACGTGCAAATCCATATGTTAAGTTTTTGAGTATCTCAAGTTCATGAGTATCTCAAACTGTGAGTGTCTCAAGTTGTTAAGAGTCTTAGTTTCAAATCAACTTGATTTCTAGGCTGTGTGAGGGTTAGTGGCAGCGGCCGAATGATGTATCTGCAAGCATTTCCTCATGTACCTACTTCAAGAAACACAAGACTCAAGCGACGCTTTGATACTAAACATTGCAAATTACCAATCCACACTCTTCCCAATCCTCCCTCAACCTCCTCCTTCTTCCTTTCCCTATTATTCCACTCACCGCCGTCCAAAATACACCCTTCCCGGCCTCCTCACTTCCTCCCACCGCTCATCCCCTCGCCATCCTTTTCCAACACCTACACCTACACCACCCATGCCCTCCATCTCCCACTCTCCCTTTCCCCTATCCCGCCCATCACTATTCCGACCCCTTCCATCCCTCTTTCCGCTAAGCCCCGGACCAAAAAACCTCGCATTTCTTCCATTAATCCTCGGCTTCAGCTTCTTACTCTGATTTTCCTCTGCTCTCGCTAATCTCTTAGCAAGCCTCCTTGCCCTCCATCGCCGTGTACAGGTGTAACAGATGAGAACAAAGGTTACGAGGATGATTAATATGAGGAGTGTGATGACGATGACGAGTTTTGCGGAGAGATTGCCGGCTGCGATGTAGGTTGAGGGTGGGAGGGGGACGACTCGAGGGATGAGTGGAGCCATTGAGGGTCTTCTGATTTTGGTGATAGGGAAGAACAACAGGAAAGAAAATCCAAAGAAATTGTAGCTTGAGTGAGCCGGTAGAAATTGCAGAACATGTTGTATTCTTTACATTCCGAGGGAAGGGTCGGATGAGAAAGGTGCTGTTTTAGATGCCTAAGCTAGTATTTCAGACTCGAGTGACAGCGCACAAATCTATTTGAAGTGCCATAGTCGGGATTTCGGCTTTTTGGATTCGTTGGTCAATTACGATCACTATGATGTTGTAGTCGTCGGTGGTCGGTAGTTGGGAGTGCAGTATCTCGTTGCCTGGAGGAGGCTCAGCCTCATAACTGCTAAATGTGGCAATGGTTGAGCAGTTGAATCAGCTGACTGCTAAGTTTTAGAGAAGACTGTATTCCCTTAGGTGAACTTCTATCCAACCTCATTCCCTAGGCAACTACACATTCGAAAGTTTTGATAGATGAGACCTTTCCTGTGGAGCCGAAATCTGATGGTGGAGATGTACCTGAAAGCGGGGATGACATAATTTCGGCCGCCGTTTATGGCATTGGGCTTCTATTGCCCCCAAAGCTTTCTTTTCCTTTGCACCACATTGTATGTCGACTTCAGAGTCACTCTCTCAAAATAAGCATTGAGCCGTCATTGATCTTCCTCCATTTCGTGCAGGAACCTGTGGGCCGTGCAATTTAATGCAACGCTCCAGGGGGAACAATTTGGAGTCTGGAATCGATACATGGAGCTTCTCAAGTCGTACCCAAGAAGTGCATTGATGAAGAGATGAAGACCCCTTACCCGAAACACGGCACACCTATTAATGGACCTTTTTCCAGGATGGGGGAATAAGCGAGCTTTGAGCTGCCGTGAGGCTCTTGTGGCACCCGACTTCAGTGGGAACTGGGGTAATGCATAGCCGTAATATTGTGTTACACAGGACCTGAAGATTTCCAAAGATGCGGTTTGCGATTGGCTTGAACCAAGTGAGGAAGTATAACCGCTCCTTGAGCATTATTTTCCAGGGGCTTCCCGTATTATGGCTTTCTCCACACTGTCTTCTTTCCGCCACGTTCTGATCCGCCGCTCAGCTTCCTTGATGTTCTGATTAAGCAGCTCAGCTTGGATTGGAGGATAAACGAGAACATAGCGGAAATTTCAATGCTATTTAAATTTGGGGGCTGAGTGTGCGCTCTATGGAGGAGCAAGGTACATGTTACTGACGATCTTCACCATTCACGTCAATACGGACCCTGCAGATATTGTACCTCGACAGCATCTTGCGGCTGAGAACGGTTCCTGCGGTAAGAGGGGTGAGGGGAGAGAGGAACCTCTCCAAAAGGCCATACTGCAAATATCAGGATTCCAATTCATCCCAGGAATAATAACTGCACAGGTTGCATCCAACCCTGTACACTGCCACAGACGCGGTAAAACTCAGGCTGTGGAGATCAAAAGCCTCTTTATCAGTGGGATTTGAAGCTTTGTTGCAAATCGCACCTGATACCATGAATAGAAAAATTGTGCAAATCCCGAAGTGTCAAGGGGTCCTTCCGAACAGCTTGAGGCTAAAAGAAAGAAGAAATGTCGTTCCTGACAAGATGTAAAGCTTTGTTGCAAGTCGAAGTTCCGACTATGAATAGAATCGACAAAAAGAGCGAAAGAAGCGAGGCCGATGATGAGAAGAGTAGCTTAGCAAACTGGACACCGACAGGCTTCGATATTTTGTTGCACGTCGAGAAATAAGCGAAAAAGCAGCCTAACTTCAGAACTTACACAACTTAGTATCTGAAAGACTGCGTGTACTGTTGATGCAGCGCCGAAGGGTGCGCGAGTTTGCAGAATTCGCTTCCTCTTAAATTAAGCGAGGCGGCCAAGTCTCCCCTTTAGCCATAACCCCACCGCAACATTCGACAACTAGTATGCAGCCAAGCCCTTCTCAACCCCTTAAAGCCTTCCCAATTATTCTCCAAGGACCTCTGGGTATGAAAACTGCTAAAGCCTACAAACACTGACCACACTGACCCAAGTTTTCACTTTATCAAGGAGATACAAACTTTGCAAGTAGAGGTACTAACTTAACAAGATAACTAGGGTAGGAGAGAGAAATGCTTTAAGGAAGAGAAAACTCCATGGCAACGCAGCACTTGAGGCGATCACATTACAGTACCTGTTACGGGATTGGTGATGTTCGCTTAATAGGGTGTTGATTAGCCCGGAGAGTAACGTTTGGACGCAACATCTCCTGGCGAGACCGACGGCACCGCTTTCAGAGCTTCTTTTGTTTCAAACGGCGGTTCGGACTGTAGTGATGTTTCAACCCCAAGTGCACCTTTGGCCTCTTGAAGGGTATTTGGCTTCTGCTTTCGGAGGGGGCGACAACTTCAAGTTCGACTCACTGCTGACGTCGGGGAACAAGGCTGTGCTGTTCGGGCTTCAAAAGCGATGCCTCGCCAAAGCGATCTAGTCTTTGTAAACCACCAGATCAAGAGAGCATGTATAATTTATCACCGGTAATTTGAATGGATTGGCAGTCTGATTGAAGCTAATATCTAGAATGCTACCTTCGCGTGTATGTCCTTCTACACCCCCTTACCCCACCACGCACCATACATATAATAGCACAAGCGAGAGCCCCATTGTCTCCTTTCACAGCCCTCCTCAAGTGCATGTATTCGAAGCTGGTCAACTAATGTGACTGGATGCCAACGGCAGGATGGAGCTCATGTTGATACGCAGCACTTGGCGAGCATATGACAAAGAGGGTATAAGTAGAACGTTTCATGGAGGACACGTTGGTATATATTAAGATTCGAAGTGTACCATTGTCGGTGACCACTGATTGAGAGGCACTAAACTTGCGTTAGCATCTGGGTGTGCATGAAGAGGACTTACCTTTCAAAACCGAGTGGAACAGATGTAGAGCCTGTCTTGGCTTCACCCGAAGGCTACTAATCACCAGCACTGCAGAGAAGTGCAAGCTCATCACCGATGATAAGTATACTTCGTAAAATATGATAAGAATAGTGCCGCTGTCGAACTCGTTGAGAATTTCAGTCAGCAAATGCTTCAATTTGTCGCTGTTTTGTATAAGGGCTAGCATGCTGGTGGCCTCGGAATAGAGAACGAGATTTCGAAGTGCCTTTATCTCCTCAGAGTCCTTTGCAAAAGGAGCACTGGGAGGAGGCGGAACACCAGGATATGCCAGCCCATTTTGTCCCCCCCACCGGGCCCGTTTCAATATATATATAAAATAAAATATATATTATTTGGAGCGGCGCAAATTAGTGCCAGAAGACGCGACGATAAACGTCGCAAGACTGATGCCAAATTCTGCCCAAGACATTTCGGTGTGACAAGAGTTTTGACAAGGGAGCTTTGTTGTGGCGTCATTGATGTTTTTGATTAGAAGAACAAGCAAAAGAAGACAAGAGAAGAAGGCACACGTGGACTGCTAGTCTCAGAGCTATGTCAACCAGGAAACTATTTGGGGCAGTCGTGATATGCATTGCTCGTTCCGACCAGGAGAGATTCCTCAAACCAGCAATCACTCATTGGAAAGAAAGGAACCAGTACAACGAGTCGGTAAACCCTCAAAGGCTGTGGAAGAATCTATTCCATTCAAGTTTTCTATCTCATCAGTAAAGACCGTACCCGCCATCCCCTCCCCATCCCTCTCACCTCGTCTCACCTCATCACACCCATCCCTACTTCCTTTCCAATCCCCTCAACTTCCCACTCAACCAAAGAAAGGCTTCAACATCCACCTCTGATTAGCATTCCCGGTTGCCCCGTAGCAAATAATCGGCGTCCCATTATCACTAGCCGAGTCCGCGAGATCGAGGACTTTGTCTGGATAGGCGACGCTTTGGAAGCTGTCTCTAGTCAGCACCACTCTCACCTTTCAATTCATGGGGCTGAAGCGGATAGGAGGGAGAAGAAAAGGGATTGGAAGCCTACACAACACTCCCATCAGGCTGGCTCTGAATAATCCAACGATTCTTGGTATCTGATGGAGCGCCAGGACCTCCGACGGTGCGGCCTTGGCTAATGCTGGGGTTGACGCCTGTTTGGAGACCTATTCGATCCGTCAGAATCATTCAAATATTGACCTTCAATTGAAGATGGTAGGGAGAGGGGAGAGGAGAAGGGTATAAAGGTGGGACGCACCCTGCGGAGCAGCAATGTAAGATCCCGTGGCATTATTCAGAATGATCACATGGCCTTTGCCAGCGTCGGCAATGAGCCAGATTTGATGGATACCGCCGTTGAAGCCGGAGGCCCTGGGTTTGTGTTATCTGGACTGCAGATAGAGAAAAAGGCCAGGAGGTAGAGGAGAGAGGTGAAGCTCGAGAGGAGGAGAGAGCATACCAGCCATTGATATTTGTTCCTGGGTCCGCGCTGCCGTTGTAGAGATCAGCGACTGTGCCAGTTGCGCTGTTAATGATGTAGTAAGTGCCCGAGCCGTGGTACGAAGACATTTTGACTGAAAGTTTTGGTAGAGTGATTGAAAGGATCAATTGATTGCAGTTAGAGATGCTTTTTTGCTGCTTGACTGAAGAATGAGAAGGACTGAAGAAAAGTATTTATACTCGAGCAAAGAATTCAACATTGTGGGGTCGACATCAATTGAACCATTTTCACTGCAACGCGGGATTCTACTCTACCCCTCAGCTTGTACTTTTCGCTCTGCAGCTTCAGAAGAGAACGGCCGCATCAGGAACACAGGCGTACGCTGTGTAACTGCCAAGCAAAGTCGCCTTCCAATTGAGACCTCACTGTCAGTGTACAAAGCCTGAGATTCAGACATCGTGAGATATCTGACGTGTTGATCAGGTACAAAGGACGTAATCAAACAGCTTGGGATCACTTCTCCTCGTCTCAATTACCCCACGATGACAAGATCTAGATCTCCACTTGGATATTCCAAGTCACACAGCGGAGGCTAGCGACATAATGAACGACAATCACGCATCAACTCCCAACCCCTCATTTTCAATGCTTCCGTTTGATTCCTCTCTATGGATCTACTGTACAAATCTTACATGGGCAGAGATCATGCGTTCATGCGTTTCTCTATCCTTATCGAGATGCGCCGGGTATTCTATCCCTCCCTCTATCGTACAACCGTGTGTGATCATGTCCGCAAGCAAGATGCCAGTCCATCATCATCACGCCCAAAAATCAAACCATTCGTGTAAAAACTCAGATATGCCGCCGTAGGACGAAAAATTTCCTGTAAGAACTCACCAGTCCCCAGCCAGAAAACGCCATACGCACATTGCTTCCTTCTACCCTGTGTAAACGCCGTTCTAGACCATTAAGCGGAAATCCGTCCTTTCTTGAAAGAGCCGCTAGCCGAGTGTGGCACATTGGCTTTGCGCTTTCGGGAGGAGGCGAAATCATCATCGTCTAAGTCGATTTTGGGAGTATTGACGCCCGTAGACTCTGCGGTCGTGGCATCGGTCATACTTCCGGGTCTCGTACTCGTCTCTCGTCCATTAGGCCCAAAGCGATCCATCCAATCAAGTCTGATGCCCTCGGCAAGATCTTGGCAAAGCTTCTTGTCCTTGGGATCCTCGGCGAAGTGCTCGAGGCACGCAGTGCATTCGATGTAGAAGGCCTGTGTCATCTCCGGGTAGTTGAGCAATTGGTATTCCTGGAGTGTGTTGTCGATCAGCTTCACGTTTTCGAATTCGAGGCAGTCCTCGCAGTACGCACGCTCGCACCATCTGCAGCGGTAGAGCATGCCGCCGGCATCGGTAGTATTTTGACGGCAGTCAACACAGGAGTGCTGAGGGCAGACGAAACTGATGCCCATGACTTTGGATCGATACTCCTTGTCCAGACAGGTGTAGTGGTATGCTCGAGGGCAGGATTGGCAGCAATGCAGTTCACCACCATCCATGCAAACCTGACAGTGTCCTTGAGGCTCAATGGGTTCCTTCTTGGCACGCTTCGGCTCAGCGAGACGGGAATCCTTGCCAGCCATGGTGGGTACTGCCTCCCAATCTCCGCAGTTCATGGATTCCTTCGAGACGGCATATCCATCAACCATAACAGTCGTGTTCTTGCCAGCTCTGCGGTCCTCCTTGCTGAAGATCTCTTGCGCCTCTCGTGCCATGTCTCGGAAATTACCTCCAGCCTTGTGAAGCTTCTTGCCTTGGAAGACTGTCGACTCAACTTTTTCCATCTCCGAGAGCCATTTCTGCTCGGCTTCTGCATCGATCTCAGCATCTGGAACAGCATCCTTCTTGACACTGAAATCTGCAGGTTGGTCCTTGCATTTAGTAACTGTGGTCTCCCAATCCCTAGACTGAAATTAGTGGACTATCCACGGGTAATTCAGGTGCAGATACTGACCAGCTGAGCATCTCCTCGGCTTTGATCTCAGGTCTGGAAATGGCAGAGGCACCGCGGCGAACCAAAGTCATAAGCTGTGAAGTACTTAATTGTGGCATCTCATCATCAGCCTCTCGTCCAATCTTCCTGCCCTTCTTTGAAACGCCAAATTTGGTATGAATGTCCTGCATGGCTTCAGTGACTTTGGCAGAGAGATATAGCTTCTTCTGAATTCGTCCCATCATCTGTTCCTCAACAGTGCCTTGCGATACAAGCTTGTAGATAGTGACGGGGTTCTTCTGACCAATGCGATGGGCACGAGCCTCAGCTTGTAGAGTGATTTGGGGATTCCAATCCTGGTCGAGGAGAACAACATCAGATGCAGTGGCCAAGTTGATACCTAGACCGCCGGCTCGGGTCGAGATCATCATCACTCTGTAATTGCTGTTCAAATCATTGAACATTCGGATGCCAAGATTTCTGCGAGCTCTGCAAGTTTGTCCATCAATACGCATCGATCGAAAGATGGTACCATCGCCACCACGGAGTGTAAGAAATTCCTCAACCAAGTCGAGCATCTTCGTAAAACCCGAGAAAATGAGAATCTTCTTCTTTTGGTTGATCACCAGTTCGTTGACAAGCTTCTCCAGAACTATGAACTTTCCAGATGCTGTGATAACGTGCTCGCCTGTCTCATATGGGTCCGGTTCGGCATTTTGGAGGCAGTATGGGTGATTGCAAATCTTGCGCAGCTGCATAAGCAAGTTCATGAGCTTGTGCCAGTCAGACTTTCGGCCGGTACTGCTCTCCTCACTCTCCTTCTCACGTTGAACCGTCTGCTCGAGGATAGCTCTCGTCTCCTTCCAGGCCGCAGATCCAATCAATGTGTTATCCAGAACTTGAAGTGCCTCGCTCTCGATCTTCAGCAACTTCGACTCCTGCTCCTGAAGGGTCTTCAGTGTCTGCATATCTTCCTCCTCCTTGGCTTTCACACTCTTGAAGAGCTCCTCTAGGAGACCTTGGTCGGCCTTCGTAATCATGCGTTCGTACCAGAATCGTTGCATTGGGGTAAGCGGAACAAAAAGAAGCACCTCTGTCTTTGGTGGCAGGTTTAGATCAACTCCAGGGGAGTTCTTCATACGCCGAAGCATGATCAGCTCAAGTAATCGACGTGCATTGTCTAAAACCTCGCTGGAATATTGTCCCTTTCCGAGATTGAATGAGTCATCAAAGAGAGCCTTCGTGTTTTCAATAAAAACTTCTGGGTAGAGCCAGTGGAATAATGCCCAAAGTTCAGATAAGTTGTTTTGAAGAGGGGTTCCAGTCAGGATCAAGCGGTATTCGGCCTTGATTCCTTGCAAAGACTTGGAAATCAGGCTTGCGTGATTCTTGACCATGTGGCCCTCGTCCAGAACGATGTATCTCCATACAAAGGTCCTCTTGAACCATTGGTGCTCAGATCTGAAACAATCGTAAGTCGTGACTACTAGATCAACACCAACGTCTTTTTCATCTTCCGAGTCAGTATCGAGAGAGATGAGGTCCTTGCCAGCAGCAGTCTTTCTCATCTTCAACTTTGACTTGGATTGAGAAGTTAGGTTTCCATAGTAGTCCAACTCGCCAACGATGATCTTCTTCATGCGGTTTCGTTCTTGGATGGGGCCGTGAAAGCGAATGGCTTTCAATCCTGGTGCCCATTTCTTCGCCTCAGTCATCCAAGAACTGAGGACTGAAAGAGGACAGACAATCAGGAATGGTCGTTGCAGTCGTCCTTCACGGGATTTTGGATCATTCTCCTTTAGGAACTGAATAAGGGAGAGAGTCTGCAAGGTCTTTCCTAGGCCCATCTCGTCACCCAAAATGCCGGAAAGGCCGTTGCGGTGCAAGTAAACCATGAATGAAAGACCAGAAAGCTGATATGGCTTCATAGTTGCTCTAATACCGCGTGGCTGGCTCTCAAGCTCCTGGTAAGGGGTCATTGCGGGCAGCTTTGCAAAATCGGTAGGCGACATTTGCTGGTATTTTGTGACCATGTTTTGGACATAATTATGTGTGGGCAAGAGAGGCAGCCATATATCCTTCTTTTCAACAAGGAACCGATCTCTGTATGCGACCGTCTTCTCCTCAATCTCCTGTCGAATGGCATTTCTCTTGGTGACCACTGGGGTCCGATTCATCCCACTAGTATCTTCTCCAATGAGGTCCAATATCGCATTTGCCTTCTTGGATTTTGGTCGCTTGGTCGCATTAGGGGGTTTGATACTATTCTCAATAGCTTTCAAGGATGTGTTGGGTTTACGTCTACGGAGAGACCGCTTGGGACGGGCGGCGTATTCGATGGTCTCGTCATCATCTTCAGCGGCCGCAGTGTGTGCAATCGGAGTAGAGGGGGTGTAGGCATTCGTATTCGAGGAGAGAGGAGGGTAGACACTCGAATTTGAGGCGAAGGAAGTGTAGGCACTTGACGAAGAGAAACTCGGTTGTGGGTACGGTGAGGAATTGGGACCAAGAGGAGGATATGAAGAAAGACTCGACTGCGGGTAGGCAGATGCTGAGGCTGAGGTATTGGCCATGCGTGAAGGATATAACTTGATGCGATATTGCTTCTGAACCTTGACGTCGTCGTCGTCGTCGTCGTCGTCGGTCAAATCGACAACTTCCTGGCTATGGCGGCTCGATGGCGAAGCCAGAGGTGGAGATGATCCGGCTGCCGAAGGCTTCGATTCAGTTGTGAGACGAATTGGGATTCGTGAGTTACTATTCTTCTGATTATCCATCTTATGGGTCGCTCCACCATTTGGGAGAAATCTCGCAAGAATGCTCGAGGCAGTCGCACGCTGATTGGGCGATTGCTGACTCGAACGGTCAGGATTGTGGTGAGAATCCATAATGATTCATTTGGCAGGCCGACTGTCGATGCAATGGTGAGTACGAAATGGGGGGACTGACTCCACTGAAGCAGATGGTCAGCAGAAGTCACAAAGGTAGATTGCCTGAATCTCACCAATGTCGCGCGGACTTTCTGGGGGAAAAGCGCGCGAAATGCAGACCGACCGTGGCAGAATCGATTCTACAGTCGGAGCAAGGTCTGCGACGACAAATGGCATGCGTCAGAGTGTGTTGGGATGAAAGTAGTTGGAATGCACAAAAGAAGGGGCAGTTGTGATTTTTAGCCTGCACTTGACGCTTTCAGCTTCGCGTCTCGACCGTGAATTTTAAGCGCGAAAAGGCTGCGCTGATAAGATGGCCCCTTATCTCTTATCGGTGGATCAGGGGCACTAGCGGCCGCCTGAGCTCCGACCGTCCGACATGAGGCTACTTATCGTTATCGGTCGGAAAAATATTGCCCCTATCGCCGATATCAGATGTCCGACTGAGACGCATTAAATGTTGCCCCTATCTCCGAAAATCTGTCAGCCCCTGACAAATGACCACCAGGACCGTCGACTGTCGACTGCCAACCTCTTCACTCAACAGAGAGTCAAGCCAGAATCTCTAATGAATGGACGCAGACAGGATAATCTTAAGATTTATTGATATAATATCGTGAACGTTCAAGTCGTTTTTCGGATAATCTTTTTAATAAAATAAAGGGGGGGATATAGTTTAACTGGTAAAACTACGATTTTGCATATCGTTATTTCAGGATCGAGTCCTGATGTCTCCATACTCTCATTATAATATTTTTGCTATACTTCTGTCAGTCGTCCGCTGTTTCATTTAAGATGCTAGCATAGGCTTCATCCATTTTAAGGCTCTTGTGTTTCTCTTTCACTTTGGGTTCCAATTCAGTTGTGCCTTCGCGGATTTGCTTCTCAATTCCCTTCACTCAAAACCAAAGTCCACAGACCCTACCTAGCTACATCACTTGATCGGTTTCCGATCCACTCCTTTAGACTCCCTGAACATTGAGAACCAAAGATCTGTCCTTCATATCAAAGAGTACCAAGTCAAAGATTCATGTCTTTGGAATTATTTACAGTCAAAACTTCCTCGCTCAATTGATCGCAGTCTCTGATTCACCTTTGACTATGTTGAGGGCCCAGTTGCTAATGCCACTAGGCATTGCAGCCACACACAATGCAATTGTTGCCCTTGTCGTCTACCCCATCGCCTGCCCCATGCCCCCTTTCCCTATAGTAGCTGAAATTGGTCAAGTACAACTCGATGTCCTGTATTCCAGACTCAGAGGTACTAAAGTATCCCCTCACCTTAATTTTGAATTGCGTCCCCTCAAATCCAAAGAATGAAATTAATGAAGAAGATTTCTCTCGTGATTAGTTCTAAATGGTGTTCAGGGGCTCTTTGCTAGCGGTCTTCCGATATGCAGCCTCGCAGCCTCGTACTTGAACCTAGGCTAATGATAGCCTCGCTTATTCAGCAGCATGGCGTTCCGCCTTCAATCTCACAACCACTCTCAGCTCCAACGACAATACAGTCGGCATGGCGGCCAATATTTGCTACACATTCAAGGCCGCTAGGAGCGATGCGGTCTCGGTCTTTGTTAAGGACGGATTCCACGAGTCCAATTGCCCCAAGGCGTCGCAACAAGTCCAAACCCCAGATGCCAACGGTGTCGTCGATTACTACAGAAGGGTACAGCCGACCGAGCAAAAGCACGCAGAATGGAGACGGAAGCTTGGAGGCATGTTGAAGAATGTCACTGGCGGTAAAGAGAAAGCAGGTATGTGCATAATCCTCAAGTCTTCACGCACAATCTAATGTGCTGCAGGCCATGACTGGATACTTTCAGAGTTTCCCGATCAGTACGAGCTATGGGAGAGAATCAAGGGCAAAGTTGGCGCGAATAGAACAATAGCTACCCAAGAGAGAACGGATACATACCTGTACGGATACCCCTACGATACTGTTCGGAAGAGGTTCAGAAGTCCTGCCGACTTCTTCCCTCACTTCGTCTGGCTGTGTGTTGATGCCCAGGGCGACCGAGCCAACTGCACCTGCAAGCTCTGCAACCCAAACGACACCGAGCCTGTAGCTGTATCGAACGGTAGTGCGACTGTCAGTACTGCTCCTGCCGGTAGCACACCTACTGTCAGAAATAGCCGACCTGTCGTCGAAACAACTGCCTCACTGCCGCCAAATGCAATTCTGCCGCCAGTCTCTGCTCCAACGCCGCCTCCTTCTACGCAGTCAAATTCAAGACCACCGCCAGCATCTGCTCCAACGTCGACTCCATCGCTTGTATCGCCAGAACAGAAGTTCGACCTTGATCCGAAGTCTAAAGGCATCAACCTTTTCCGCCCAGGAGAACTTATCTGGCATGAGAAGGAGAATGCATTCGGGCTTGGTGTCATCACAAAACGAACATTGATCAGTGAGACCAAAGCTCGATATTCCATTCAGCCCCTTTCCAATCCGATCCAACACCAAGCCGCTCTAGAGTGCGATCAAACGGCACTTCGGCCGTGGCTTAGCTTTTCACCTCCAACCACCACCATTCCACAACTGAACGACCAATCCTTTGACCAGCTTCCATGGGACGCTATTGTCCGAGGGGACTACGATCAAGGACAGCAGAGAAATTACATTATGGATGGCAGCATTCTTGCCGCAAAGTTCATCGATTCAAGCTATAACCTGTTCGACCGACAGAATAAACAGCTGCAGGAGATGGGCATGAACATCCGCGATGGCGATATCTACTTTCAGGGTATGTTCTTAGGAGCGGAGAAGGTTTGGGTCGGAGATCCGATCCGCCTGAGCGATCTAGCAAGTGTCAAAGTCATGGTTGTCCGACACTTGATCGAGCATACTGGCCCATCGAACGGTTCTGGTGTGACCTTCGTCGGCGATGTCTATCTCTTCAACACCCTGAATCCTACGCCATATACGAATGGCAACTGGCCAAACAATCCCGAGCTTCCCGCACGAATGGCCCACGATCTCCATTTCCGGAACTTGGTCGCATTCCAGGCAAAGAGGAACTGGTCATACGAGTGGGTTTTGATCGAGAAGGATGCGAAGCGAGGATTAGCGGACGTTAGGGGCCGGTGGTACGAGAGCAGATGGCTGGCTCCTATCGTGGCTGGCAGTCAAGCATATCAAACTTCGGTCAGTCAAGGTCAAATATTCGATGCGTGCCGTTCCTTGAATGGAAGACGAGAATCAAATCGTGTTCCAGAGGCACGACGCGAGAATAGGGCAGCTACACTTGGTGAGGCTGTTCCGACCGGAACGAAGATTAGCAAAGGATTGAACGAGGGCCTCAAGGCGTGATTCTTAGGTTTGGTGGATACAAAAATCAAAAGTGTACGATTAGTTTCTGGAGTACGGTGGCATAGCATATACCCCTGATAGCATGGAGTCGGTGGTTTGCGGCCAAGCAAAAGTTCTCCAACCTGATGATGGCATGGCAATCAAATAAGAATTCTCTGCCTGAGAATCTCTTCTTCATCAGCATCTCTACTATCATCACCGTACTTCAACACTTTCTCTCCCATATCTACATCCCATCAACTCAACAAATTATTCATTCGTCTAACTAGTCAGTATGCCTACCTAACCAACAACAGCCCCTATCCCCAAACGAAACGCATCCCTCATTCCCTTACTTACCTTCCCTCCCACCCCAC
>AYLM01000550.1:0-25748 GCA_001625345.1 Cairneyella variabilis | reverse complement strand
TAATTATCAGGTATGGTATATGAGTAAAAAACCGAATATTTTATATATATATAAGATTATTATGCCAGTTTACCAACTAAACTTTATTCAGCGCCAAATGTCGTCTCAAGCTGAAGTCTCCCTTACGATTCCCAATTTTCTTGTTTCCAACCATAAGTCGGCATTCCCGGCACCATGTTGAGCCGTTCTGTTCAGTTTGGGAGGTTGATAGCAGGGAAGCGGGAGTGTATATCGGAGGGTACGAGGCGGAGCAAGAGACGTTGCTAGACCGATAGGGTCTTGACCATCTGTAGACCGTAAATAAGTGCTGTTAGAATAATATATTAACGAAATCATACTTTCCGAATAGAGAATATAGGAAGATTAACTTATGGTCGATTCCAGTGGCAGGAACGAAGTAAGTTGATTTTTGTCGTTAAGTATTGCCGTGTAGTGGTCCAAATATGCTAGGGTAGTAGAATGGCCGGAATCAAGCACCTTGTCGAAACCTAAGCAGGCTTGCTGATAATAAATAGGCGCTTCATCGTACCTTCCTTGTCTCTGCATTACATGTGCAAGGGAATACATGCTCGTTAATGTATGTGGATGCTTGGGCCCTGACACTGCCTTCATCGCCTTGAGTCCTTGAAGCCTTTCGAAGTTACACCGGATCTGCGAATGTTTGGGATTGTGTTGTATTCATAAAGAAAATCGGAGGAAAATGCTTTCTTATGTTGTCATTTGAGTTGAAATTCAAATTTTGCTCAACGTCACTTCGTTTGTGAGTATCGTCACCACGACATTGTTTTTTGGCTTCCATAAAATCTTCTACACTCTATCCATAGGCATGAAGACTGGCGGTCTAAAGTCTGGCAGTGAGATGGTGGGTGCGCAGGAGGGATAGCAGGAAAAGCTATTTAGTGTTTGATTGCAGTAGCTTAACCACGGCCTCATGCCCTCTATAGGCTGCCCTTAAGAGCGGCGTCTGGTTGTTATAGTCCTTTGAGTCGACCTCGACCTCGCACGTCTCGAGCAGTAGCTTTACTACAGCCTCATGCCCTTGCTCAGCTGCCCTCAATAGCGGCGTCCGACTATAGTCGTCCTTTAAGTCGACCTCGACCTTGCCCGTCTTAAGCAGCAGCTTAACCACGGCCTCATGCCCTTTCTCGGCTGCCCACGATAGCGGCATCCGACCGTATTGGCTGTCCTTTAAGTCCGGATCAACACCATCTTTCGCAATTAATAGGTTTACTACGTCATTATACCCGTTCCCTACAGCCCACAATAGTGGTGTCAGGCCGTATTGACTTTTCAGCGTATGAGGATGCTCTTTTCTAAACGCTATCTTATAGCCCTTTATTGCTTCTAAAAGCCTCTCTTCTGCCATTTCATACTCTTCTAGGTCTCCTAATATTAGTGCAACATTCCATGTTCTAGTCGCTTTGTCTAAATGGCCTTCTGAATCTGTCTTTGAATGTTCCGACACGTAATTGTTTGTTCGTATCAAGGTTTCATATTCTCCTGGATCTTGTAACTTCTCAGGGGAATTTTCCCAGTCCCAGACAAGTAGAAAATCGCGGGTGAAGATTTTTACCGATTGCAAGAGTTCCAGCCACTTGATATATCCACTCTCCAGAGGAGAAGCTGCAATCATGATAATGGCAGAATGATCCTTACATAATCTGATAATCGTAGGCTTTGAAGCTCCTTGAAGAAGGCAGATGAGGTCTCCGTCTCGGATGGATTTTGCCGAGTGCTGGAGAGTCCAGTGAGCGCTCCGCTCTCCTATATATCCCGGTTGCCTTGATATGTTCTTGAAAATGACATCCAGGCCCTGTCTATCATCTAAAGCAGTATTGCTCTATGCCGAAGACACCTTGCCAAGAATGCAGCCCTTGCTCTTGACTATAGCGATCTCCTTTCCGGCTCAAGTCTCTACGGATATCTTTCCACAGAGAAGAAACTTAGCTAGTCACTGTAAGAGTTCCTCCCATGGAACTCCGTAGCCAGGAAACAAGTTAGCTTTGCTAAGATCATCAGAACTCATGCCGAACAAGGCATACAACTTATCGTGGCGCTTAGTAGCCTCATGAGTATAGTACATATCTATCAGCTCACCTAGTGGGTATATATCTTGAGAATCCCTGCACGACTCACTTCCTACATAGTCAAGCCTAAAGATCGCTCCCCTTATCAGGTAGGTCACTAAACGGATCAAACTCTACAAGTCTGCGCGAGTTTCGTAGAACCCCTTCAGTAAATCCACACCTAAGCAGAAGGAATATCCATCAACGTCTATAGGGCCACACATAATTAGGACATGTCGAGCTGCGGCAACTTCCTGAAGTACCTAGATCGACTTTTTGGTAATTTCTGCGAATGTTGTCGAGTGTCTATTCCCTTACCCAGATGCGCCGAAACCACGGTCGTTAAAGTAGCGCAAGAACTACTGGCTGGATCGTTTCGTTGATTAAAGAATTTGTAGCCTTCTTGCCTCCAGCAACGCGTATCTCTTCGAGCGCTTGGTCGCTATTGTCTGCCGCCCCTCCAAGCCAAACAACTACACGGTTTGCTTGACCGTAGATCTTCGCCATAAACTGAATCTGTTGCTCTTTCTCTTGTTCATTTTCTTGATTAATGCAAATAGCATCTACCCATATAATTCGTTCAATAGAGCGATATCGAAGACGTGATA
The DNA here is from genome assembly GCA_001625345.1 of Cairneyella variabilis. Lineage (NCBI taxonomy): Eukaryota > Fungi > Ascomycota > Leotiomycetes > Helotiales > Cairneyella > Cairneyella variabilis. The sequence continues at coordinate 23,074 of AYLM01000550.1, read as the reverse complement.
GCGCCTCGTGAAGTTTTTCCGTCACAAGCAGGTCATATTCGCCTATAGAGATAGACCGAGGCTTATCCGAACCACCCCATACGTAGGATAAAGCTTCATATGGATGCGTTCGTTTGCCAGATTCCTGCAGAGAGTAGTGGAAAAGCTGACATTGAATGGGCGCATTTTTGTCTTCATGGGGGAGTAGGCGAAGCAAACGGATAGTGTCCGGCAAAAGAGAGCGATAACAACAAGGAGATATGGCACAAGACATCGTGCTCCAAATTTTGAACTGTATGCGCGTTGGATAGTTCTGACGGGGAGTATAATGAGCCTAACATTGATTGTCGGTCGAGCGCTGTTGTCTTAGGGTAGTCCACCCCACAAAATCACGTGAGATACATCTCCTCCACGCAGCGCAGGGGTAATTCACCGGCGATAGCAGAATTGGGCAAAGTGTTGAAACTTGAAGGTCTCTCTCTGGCTCTGACGCGAGAGAAACTTATGTGTCTCTGAAAAGAGAAGGAGGGAGGAGCCAAACTTCTTGAAGACTTCTGGAAGAGGAGTCGCATGGTCTTGTCATCGTCACTCGCTCGCTGCCCAGGTGGGGGCCGCACTCATACCGGGCTGGCCTGGCATAGGCTCGATTTGAATCCCCCAACATCCCGAGAAGCCCCACTCGAGACCCGACCGATTCATATCAGGAAGAACCATCACATATCCAATTCTTCCTGAGGATACCATGTGCGTATGGAAACTTCCAAATATTATTGAAGCTGAGGTTGAAGCTCACGCGCCCTGCCCCGCTTTGACTTGGCTGCACTGTTTCCCCGCCCACATTCCATCTTCCTGGGTGGTCCCGAACGTTTTAAATTCCGAGATCTCCTGTGCGGTACGGCGTTGCTTCACAGCAGAGTGAATATATAACTCAAGCATCAAAAAATTGAATATTCCAGATTCCTTCTAAGAAGAATAGATAGATAGCATTTCGGATCAGGAATTGGACGACATCCACTCTTCAATTTCAACCCTTCACTGAAAATCGGGTGTGTAAACAGGGGTAAATGATCCACAGTGGCCTTCATCTAACCTAAATGTGTAGGCCTATATCTCAGTATGTCGAACATCACGACTGAGGACTTTCTCAACTACATTCGAGCTTTCAACGAGAAGGACTACGAGAAACAACATGCATATTACGACAAATCCGTCCAGCTGGTTCTTCCCGATCCTCTGATAGGGACTTTGGAAGGGTCAGAGGCTATCAAAACCCATTACCGGTCAATTCATGCAGCGGCAGACGAGAAAGTGATCCCAATTGTTGTCCTGATCGACCGGAATAAGGTCTTCTTCTGCATGGAGGTATACTTCAAGTACAAGATTGCAACCGACCACGCCGTGCATGATTTCAAGGTCAAGGAAGGAGATGTTGCCAAGATCACATGCTGGGCGTTGTATGATATACAGAACAGGAAGATGAAAAGGATTGTTTGTAATCTGTTTTCTGCGGAATTGTTGGGGCAGGCTGATGTGAAGGCTTGCATTAGGGATAGTGAGAGCCGGGCGGATCTGGATCTGCGGTTGTACAACTACTAAGTGGAATTTGTTGGCCAATGTAAGATTAATAAGGCGTTTGGTCATAGTTTACACTTCCGCCCTATCGTCATGGGGCGCATTATTTAACCAAGTTCCCTCCCTAGCTAGTGGCCCGAGCTTCCCTAATTGATTTGATTTTTTAGTAAGGACATGGCGAGTTGATCATGACAGCGAAATGACTCGACTCGAGTGGCTCCGAGATTCTTCGAGCACCATACACAACCCTCATCGGATGAGGGAGTTTGGAGGAAGTTGTGTGCTTTGACACGAACGTGCTAGGTTGTGGATAAGACTGTGTGTATGTGGATCCAGAATTGAACACAAGCAAGGGCGACCATGTGCACATCTGAGCAATCACTTTGACGAGAACGTGGAGATGAGATAGATTTTCGCCTGGGATGCCTGTTCTTGGTCGTATCTCGGATAGAGAGGCTCATCTCGACCATCCTCAAATGTGTAAATTACTACCAACTGATCAATACGACCATCGAAAATTATGATATATTTCCTGTATCTTCATATTGTTGTGACAGTCTTTCGCCTACCCGCAGAATTCTATCGATTGCAGACACCTCACTCCCGGACCTCATGTCAACCCCGCTCCTATCTGCAGAGCGCAGCGTGATTCCCACATGTCTATGTGTCTATCTGAAAAACGTGTATGCCCAGTGACCATTCGAGTATTGATCTCAGCCGTGTCTCTACATCCAAACAGGAAGGCGTCCTAGTCGGAGATAGCCAGGCTTTCGCACCTGAAACAGCTTCGTTAACCCACCAATCACAGCCCCTAAGAATCCTCAAAATAGACCATTCACCATGATTCTCGTCCCGACTTTATGCACGAAGCCATGCGGTTTGTGCAACTCATTACTCGAAAGAATCGGAATACGATGCTGCACAGACTGTCGTTCTTTGACGGCGGCATAAGAGCCCAAGCTGAGTCAAGGGCACGGACAGCGTTCAGGAGATCGCCAGCTCAGATTGGCGAGTTTTGGCGGGGGAGATGATCTGAGCACAATTTCCCGGCCGTGGGCCAGTGACACGGGCCCATTCCATACACGGGCTCGATAGTGCGCCGCATGGGTGTGGGACGAACATCGAGCGGTGACACTCCTGACTTGATGGACCAGAGAAAAAGTGCTTGGACGGCTCGTGCTGGGCATAAGGTTATCAAAGTTGAAGCCAGAAGTGGATATCATTTGTCGATAGCGGGATGTGTATTTGCTTCAAGAGGGACGATTCCCGGACGAACACACGCCTCATCACGCTAGAGCAGCTGAGGGAAGGGGCACGCGGGTCATTATATTGTTTGCAGGAGGAGGGCAGAGTGACGGAAATGATGGACGGGAGGGAAATATAAGTGCCTGGGAACATCCCCGAGGGCGTGTAACCTTTTTATCTGCTGTGGCTTAAGCTTCTCTCAGTCAACTCGAAGAAAAATCTCCAATTGTTTCTGAGCAAATCGCCAAGATGACATTCGAATACCCGGAATGGATGCGTTGGTATAAGAAGCCTTCTTATGTCGACGTCCAAGCATTCGCAACTCGCCTTGGAGAGAAGGCTGAGAAAGCCGAGAGGGGTTCCGCGACCTCGACTCCGAGGAGTAGTGGTGAAATTAAGAGGAGAAGTAGCTGTGATGTTCCGAGGAAGCTTGCTTTGGATAGGATTCTCAAGAACCGAACCTGTATGCTTCGCCTACTCACGGTTGGGATCCTCACTGACATCGATGACAGGCAGCCCGATGTCGCTGTATGACTTCTACATGTATCTGAAGTTCATCGAGCACTCTTCTGAGAATCTTGAGTTCTGGGTTTGGTATGAAGCACTGCAAACATTGAAGCACTTGCATACTAACAGCACAAAGGTTCAAGAACTACGAAGCCGGCCGCTTGACTGCCTCTCCCGAGACTCCTCGAGGAGTCACTCCCGTAGAGTCCAAGTCCTTCTCTGGTTCCGGAGACAGTCTCAAGAAGAAAGAAAGCCAGGAGCGCCTGTCCGAAGCTACAGCTGTCGAAGTCGGAGAAGAAGAAGCGCAAGATAGCTTCGAAGATTGTACGCCCACCTCCCTTCCTCTCTAAACTCCATGCTAACATATCGAAGCCGAAATCTACGCCCAAATCGCCGCCTTCGTCAACCCCGTCAACGCCTGCGGCGGCAAGACCTGCGGACCAGCCACTGGCAACCTCTCTCCCTTCTACAAACGTCCCTTCTCCATCGTCAAAGCCGTCCAATCCTCATCCACTACCTCAGAGTCCGACAAACTTCTTGAAGGCATCAATCAACAACAAAAAGAACTCCGCGACGAACTCGAATTGATCAAGAACCTATTCTTGTTGCCCGGCGCTCCAAAAGAGTTGAATATCCCCTCGCCTATGCGTCGCAAGGTCTTGGCTGCTATCGAGACTTCGACTGATGCGGAGAATCTGAAGCCAGTAGCGGAACACTGCTACATGCTCCTGAAATCCTGCTCCCACCGTAACTTTGTCCGCCTCGGCGTCTCCAACGGCACCTTTGAAACAGTCTGCATGGCCACCGGCCTCGGCATCGTGCTCACAGTCGCCGGTTTCCTCTGCATGTTCCTCCTCGCTTTCGCTTCCCCATCATTCCGCGCATCTTCGCGTTGGCGCGGACTCGGTGTCTGGCCGATGTGGTCTATTGGCGTAGGTCTCATTTTATCCGGTCTCCGCGGTTCATGTTTTTTCCTGCTGTTGTTTAGCAGGAGACAGCCGCTCCCATGGGAGAGGTTTGATGAGGATAAAGTTGCGATGGAGAAGAAGAAGAATGCATTTATTAGGTTGGTGAGCAAGCTTATGATCTTTGACCGCAAGTTGAAGGTCAAGGATGATAATTTGCGGAAGCTACAGAGGAGGGTGGTGGTGCAGAGTTTGGTTGGGGGGATGGGGTTTGCTACACTCATGGTTGTCTTTTTCCTTTGTTTGCCGATTTGGAAGGAATTGTGAGGGTTGGGCGGGGGTTTATGTTGGACACTCGTTTTACTTTTTTTTGTTCACTCATTTAGTTTTTCTGATACCCATACTGGACATTTCTTTGACTTGGTAAATTGGATGAGGTGGCGGATGGGGAACTGGGTGTGACGGGGATAATGGTGTTCCGGAATGTGCGCGCAAGGAATAGTCCGTATTTTTGAGCAAATTACGTTGCCTTGCCTTATCCATACTGAAAGGTTCTTTTACCTCCCTTCTATCGACGCTGTCTCCTACCAAATCATCTACACTCATGATCCACTTGCTCTCATTTCTTCACTACACCCACTATCTTGAACCAACCAGTATTGCTCTTCTCTTCTTGCTTAGCCTCTACAAACCTCTCGCGCTCTCAATGAATCTCCCCATGTCTCTCATCTATCAAGAAGTTCTTGCTCGCCACCCTTCTGCTGATAGATGGCGTACAACCAAAAGATTTTGTTGTAATATCTCAAGCATTACGCCAATTCCTTGATTATTCTAATACTGTAGCTGCGCCTGTATGACTTTCCCTAGACTTGAATTGCCTGACTTGCCACTACCGTCAACTTAAATTCGGTCGTCGAGCTGAGAAGAACGGTCGCTAGAAATATAGGACGGTGGAGTGCGGTGGCAGAACATTGAAGACGATCTGAAAAGTTCTTTGAGTTTTGTGATTGCCTGACACCTCGCTATAGAGACTCACTTAGAAAGCCTGACAAACCCAGCAAAAGTCGCAATGAAATGGAGCACAAGGAAACTGCGTTTCATGTAACTGCGGATTCAATAGCTGTGGTTTTCTTTTCAACACCTTTCAATCACTTTTTCAGAATCAAGCACGTCCCTATAGCTAGAACAAGAAGGCTGCAACACTGCCGCTAGACTTCTAAGCGTCCTCAAGGCAGGAGAAAGTCAGCCTTAAATAAAAGTTCTAAGCAAAAGGTAAACTCGACAGACGTACTACGGAGCTTAGCGAGATTTTGCTGATATGGTATATAGCGGGGTAGTGCTCTCATCAGTATTTGATTTCTGCGTGTGCTTCCTGAGAGCTTCAGCAGTGAGCTTACTGGGTGGAGATTTGTTTGAGATGCCCCAGGAAAGATGAAATAGTGCTTCAAGATGCAGTTGGTTCTCGTGCGCCCCAAAGATCTCTATAGAAAGTCTTCTTGATATTGTTGAACTTCGTCCTTGTGCATACAATTCTGTCCTCACGTTCCAGAGTATGGTCGTCGAAGTGTGTAATGTTGTCGTCGTTTTCCTCTCAACCGTCGAATAGTTCAGCAGAATGAAATCATAAACCAAGCTGAATAGATCAAATATATTCACGCTTAAAGGAAGTTTTCAGACGAGACCAGAGTTTGTTTTCTACCAGACCTCCATCTTTCAACCTTCCATCTCTCAGTCTTCCATCTAATGCTACTCAAATTTAGTGGGCCATATTCTCCCAGCACAAATCCTTCGACCATTATTCAGAGTAGAAGAAGCAGGACACAGGGCTCCACCAGAGCATCTCCATTGTCTCCGCCATGCCCTCCGCCAAGTCCAGTAGTTGTGTTGTTCATCTTGAAACAAGCCCAATGTCAGTATCTGTAAAGGCGATGGAAAGGGGCGGACACCTACAGTGTACCGTTGCAGGTGTCAAATATGTTACGTGCGATCTGAGGGTGTGTTTTGTTATGGAGGTTTGTGATGTGAGGATCTACTGAGTTCCGAATATTGGATGTGTTGGGAAGGGCTGGTGCGGCTTGACAGTCTGGAATATAGTGCACTTACCATTGACGACCCCATGTAGAGTGGAAGATGATGAATCTGATCCCGTTAATATCAATCCATTGGCTGTGAGCCAGCTATTCATTGACTTACAGTGAAGGTTGGAAGGAGAAAACCGACAACACGTTCTCTGTATATTCAGCATGGAAAAGATTCCATAAGAAAATTTCAGAGAAGCTCTCTTAAATGGTTCATACAATTGTGGCGAGTAGACAAGCCTGGAGTAGGAGAAAAAGAACTCAGCTTGGATATCTCAAAATATTTACATAGTCTAAGATCTTCTAAAGTCTTGAGCCGCTTCCTGCTGAATGTGCTGACTTTGCTGTGTTCTTTGGATTGTCTCTCATTTTAGACTAGCTCTAGTTAAACAAAGCTCATGATTCTAAATTTTTTTGAGCCTGGAGGATGTTCTATTCAGTGTCGGCTTTTTTGGTACAGGGCGAGACCTCGAAACAGTCTGGTCTGTCGCCGAATGCAGAAGGTCCACGTCAGGTTGGGAGAGGTTTATGGCACGTGACCTTCGCTTTTGCTGCCCTACCCCAGGGACCGGAGACCCTTGACTTGACTCCAAGCACACTTCTCATCCTTCCTTAACTTGATGACAAGAAATCCCTCGACGCAACCTCGACTCTCAACGTGGCCGAACCGGTCTTTCATCTCTTTCCGAAGCTCCCAATCGAGCTGCGCAGACTCATATGGCGCGAAGCTGCACAACCTCGTTTCGTGCCCGTGCGACAAAAACGCGCTACTGAGGCAGAATGGGGTGAGGATAGAACAAGACATTGTTTCCCATCGCATTGCCAATACAGCAATGCACCGATTCCAACGCCCCTTCATACATGCCAAGAGTCCCGAATCGAATTGACTGTGTTTGGATATGAGCTGGCTTTTGGAACACATCAGCATGGTCCACATATTTGGTTCAACTTCTCACGGGACGTATTGCATCTTCACCCGGACGCAATTAGAAGTGGTTTTCAAGCACAAGGAAATGATGATGGGCTCCTTCGCCGCTTGCCAGTTCAGGACACGACTCAAGTTCAAAGATTGGCATTGGATGACGGCGTTGACGCCAGGCTCACAGGCTCTGAACCTTGGTTCAATCAAACACTACGGCCATGTCTCGAAGTGTTTCCAAATTTGGAAGAGTTGCTTGTTGTCGAGACGGTATGCGGTATCGGTGTGGATGTATGGCTGGGTGCTGGTGGCCTCAGCCAGTCCCTCCCACAGTCCAGAGGCAATCTACTGGGTTATGTGGAATGCGAAAGCACTGATGGCCTAGACTAATGCGCCCCGGAAGGCAGTAGCTTAAGGAGACGATTTTGTTCGTCCATTCAAGGCTTCATGGGGCATGATATCTTCGACGAAGCGTCAAGGGTGAAATTTTTCTCCAATCGAGCTCATCACTATGAATACATGACGAGGTTGTTAAGGGATGATGCCATGGAAGGAGGGAAAGTGGGATGGAAGATTCCGAATGTCAAAATCGTCCAACTCGTGACACTTTACAGTGCAAGACGGTTGATCTGGATGAGGGAGAATTTTGCCATGGAGATGGACCAGAAGGCACAAGCGGAGGCAGAGGCGGAGGCAGAAGCCCAGATTCACGAGGACGCCCGGCAAGTGGCTGAATATGTACCAGAACCATCATAGCCATGGTCCGTGCATTATGCAGATCATTTGGAAGCTTTCGAAGAGGAAATATATAGACAGGAGATGGAAGATGTGGCTCAACAAGAAGCTGAGTATGGAACAGAATCCGAACCAGAGCCAGAATCTCCCTCGTCATGGTCAGATCCATTTGAGGACGATAGGGAAGTCTTCGATGAGACACATTACGGAGGATCATGAAACCAAAGGGTCCGGCATGTTGCGCGATGGCTTTGCATGGCTATACAGACTGTTCACTATGCAGAACAGATCTGTGTTCCCTTATGAACATTGTTCTTTTCCTCCGTGTCCTCGAAAATCAAACGAAAGGCTGCCAATCCCATCACTGAGATTAAGAAAGTGTATTCGTTCAAATCAACGACTCTCTCAAATTTGAAACTCCTAAACTGCCCGAGTATTATGAAGAGTCCTATAGCTGCTTGGTAGTCTCCCTATACTTTTTGCTGCATCACGTAGCGATATCAGCTTCAACTCACTACACAGCTTCCGCCTTTATCTTCTCCAGGGGGATCAACCACCGCTCCACATTCCACAAGCACCAGCTCATCAACTCTGTTCTTGGCATATTCGACCCGCATCCAAGTCTTCAAGCTCCCGGTACTCGTATCGAGTTCCCAAACCCGCGCTCGTCGGTGAATTCGCTCTCCGCCGTACGAACAATATCCCCCGAACCCACTGCCACCTACATGGCATAGCCAAGGGCCAGGCTGAGGGGTTTTGTCGCCTTCCAGCAGAGCACAAAAGTCATTCATGTGATCGTGCCCGCAGCTTAATGCTGATATGCTTTCTTTGACCAAAGCATCGTAGAAATGGGAATTGACGCTGGGGCCCTCAGTCGGTTCCCTCCGGTGGCCTCTGTGTATACGAAGATGGCGGTATCCGAACTCGGGAAGAGGGATGTGTTGGAAAACCAGAGCCACATGAAAGCGGTTGTCGATATCGTCCTTCTCGCGCGCCTTTCGTTGCGCTTGAGAAGTGCTCGTGAACCAGTCAATTTGGCTTTGCTTGATAGGGTCATAGTCGGTGTGTATCATGCTCGGTATTTGATCGTGCGAATCCAGGAAATATAAAGTCGATAACGGGAGCTGTGACGGGGCGGGAGCCAGGACTTGAAGGTAGAAGTTGCCTATGCCGTCGACTTGCTCTGGGCCTGACTCGCAGAGGCTAAAAGGCAGATTCTGAAGTATTGACATCTGTGTCGTGCCTGTACTCCAGTCAGCAAGAATGGACAGCTATCATTCCCAAGACCCAGCTTATTTGGATTGCATAACTATCTTGCGGAGCAAAGCAGTCTACACCGTTTGCGAGAGTGTGACAACTCCGAGTGTGTTGTCGATCGCTAGCTCTATGTATTGGCTACCTTATGAAAGAAGTTACTCACGTGATAATGCGTGGATGCCCTCACTATCATGATTGCCAAAGACGGCTGCGAATGGGATTGAACGCTCGATGAAAGGAGCAACCACCTTGAAGAGGGCAGACTGGCTGTCGGAGATGCCGTGGTGCAACTGATCTCCAGTGAGAATTACAAGGTCTGGTATCTCGATATCTAAGATCTCTCCAATGAAGCCCACCGTAAGTGGGTCAGCCTCGCTTTCTGGCAGATTCTTCCCATGGGCATCAATAGCATCTTTGCATACCCCGACACCAGTGACCATGTGCGTGTCAGAGATCTAGACAATCTTGAATGTGCCATCCTGCCTGACTCTCAAATCCGCCCTATCTGGTCTCGGCTCGGCATTGCCGTGGAGTACGCTTAGTCTTGCAACCGGTACCTTTGGCTGAGCGCCAAGTTGGAGCGACGATTGCATGAGAGCCCATTTTGGTCGTGGGTCAACGGCATCTACACCAAAGAGAACGTCCACCTCTGTCACAGCCTGGTCAATCTTGCCAGAGAACTTGCTTCTCAGCACCCAGATTCCGCCAGGTCGACTCTCCCATGAATGACCTGAGCTAGGGTTGGGAGGCGGCTCGCCGACTATGATGTCCATAACCACCAGGTCCTCAGCTGCCTCAGCTTCATCCTCATTCGCTAGCGCTACATACAGCCATGCACTCTGCTGAGATTTATATTGATAGAGGTCCTTCTCTATGCGGTGCCATATTCGCGGTTCCAGTTCGCAGGTGGAAGGAGAAACTGTCGGAGAGAAGATTATGGTCAGATCCGTGATAACTGGGTGAGCAATAACGGCCGTAGTATAGGGAGTGGACGACGTCGACGTTTTGGAGGGGAGGACTCCAAGAGCACGAAGCATTACGGCTAGTAAGACAACTACTGCTGAGGCAAGCCTCAACGCAGACGTCTGTCAATATTTCGTTGTTTCGTGGAGCAACTTCCAAGAAACGCGATGTTAGCTGCAATGCACGTGATTGGCAGACTAATCCCCATCTTATCAAGATTACGAGTTTAGTCAGCGGTTTAGTGGGATCTGATTGGCTACAGTGCCAGGGACGAGTTCTTTCAGCTAATAGTACAATTTCAGACATTGCGATTTGCATTTTCAATACTTCACAATGGCTGATATCACATGATCCGTAATCTCTCACGTTCCATCATATCTTACTATTCATGTCATCCCTCAATTTCCCTCCTCCAAGGAGTCGTCTCCGACAAGTAACATCATGTGATATATTTTGGGGGGGCAAAAACAAGAGCTGCAGCCAACTTCAGACAACCTGTGACCTGGCCAAAGCTGGAGAGCCCGCGACACAAGCTGCCCAAACCTCTCCAAAGGAATCCTGAATTCTTACAGTCTACAGCTAAACTTCTATTTCTTCATTCATTAAAGCATTAACAATGGCGTCCCCAACATTCTACCTGTTTCCCCGGCTCCCACTCGAGCTTCGCACTCAAATCTGGGCCTGCACGGTCACCCCGCGCCTCGTGATGGTTGAACAACCTTCGACCACTGCGCCAGTGAGATCACTAGCAACACAAATCCCGACCTCGATTACCTCTACAGTACCTCTCCTACCTCCTCGCTGCTCCACACATGCCGGGAATCGCGAGCACTGATGAAGCGTTGGGGATATGAGCTCGCGTTCTGGCGCCCTCACTCCCAGCCATGCACGTGGTTCAATTTCACGCTCGATGTGCTGTATTTTCCTGAGTATGGTCCTCTCAGCGGTCGAAGGTTGCGGACTCAATTTCTCTTGTCAGATAAGAAACAAATGAAGAGACTGGCTGTCGCGGCACACAGTATAGGACGCTCCAGTCTAATATTCCAGCATTTCACCCAATTAGAAGAGTTATTATCAGTTGAAACGCACTGCGGATCGACTTCTTTCACTATACATAATATTCAACACGATACTAGGGAGAATCCGTGGGTCTATGTGGAATGCGATGTGATGGAGGCTCGGGGACGGCTGTTGCAGCATCATGGGTGGAAGTTGGCTGAGAAGTATTATGAGACGCTGGCTCGGTATCCGCTTGATTGGCCGGATCTTGAGTTCGGAGGCGATCATTTCAAGCACATGGCGAGCAGAATTGAAGCCGACTGGGCAGAGGGAAAGCAGAACGATGCTAATTTTGGTGTGCAATCGGATTGGCTTATCCCAAGTGTGAAGATCGTGAGTGCGATGAGGGAGAGCGTTGCCAGAGATTTGGTAAGGCGGAGGAGGGGGTTTGGTGGCATGATTTTATGGTCAAGAATTGGGAGGAGGAGGGTGGAATTAGAGAGTGCATAGAGGAAGACGAAGATGCGATTGACGTATTGAATGAGCAGGATTGGAAGACTTGGGATCGACTAGGCGAGTTAGAGGAGGTGGGCCAGGCTGGTAGATGGAATGCAGACAGAATGGGTATCTGAGTTCTCTGGTTTTAGAAATAGCCAGAAAGTGTCTTCAAAGAGCATCTTTAGAAGGAAAAAAAGTAAATTACATGACATTCAGAAGCAAAAGGCCAAGATCGCGATTGAATGTGGATTTATTTTCATTTCTCGGGGTAGAAGCTCTATCAACATGGCAGGACCATGCACGCTATAGACCCTCCATCAATAATCATCATTCGAGAGTTAGAGCTTTCAAGCTACCATACTCAACTACTACCGTACGACTCAATGTATCGTCGACTCATCTGCTCACAGAGATCGGGAGCTTTCAAGCTACCACGTCTCAAAACTCATAAAATCAAAGCTGGAAATTCGCAAATGAACGCCGAGGTGATGTGCCGGGGGTTTGACAGAATGGAAATACATGACGGTGAATCTTTCGCTAATTGTTGGTCACATCCGAAATTTGGAAGGCGCCTTTTTCGCAGGGATGAAGGTCATGGTTTGGAAGGAGTCGAGTGAGGCGGTGTTGAATGGGGGACTGGTCTGCATCGAGTATTCGGCAATTTGAATTAAAATGCTGCAGATGAGGGGAGGAAAGGGCAAAGTGGCTGTATTAAGTCCATTGGTACCTCTGAATGTGTAATTCGAATTTACATGTCCATAGAGTCACCGTTGGGACTGGCAAAGCTGAATCCACCAGCGGCTTGAGGGTTGGCACTGAAGCCGAAAGCGGTCTGACCATTCTGAGCTGGCTCAACTCCCTCACCAACATCATCCTCATCTGAGAAGTATTTCTCGATCATGTTGTATGCCTTCATGTAAATCTCCTCGTTTGCGTTGGTCTGGCAATCGTGGATCTTCTCCATTCCTTGGCACTCCTCAATGAACAGGGCGAAGCGGTTGATGCTCTCGTGGTCACCAGCAGCTTCCTTATCCATCTCACCAACCTTCAGGATATTCTCAAGGCCGTCAAGAGCAACCTGAATGATCTTGTTATCCGGGCAAGCAAGGAGATCACACAGAGGCTTGATGCAACCTTGCTGAACCAAGTACCGAATCTGCTCCGGCTTCTGAAGCCCACCAGAGGTAGCATTTGAGATAGCCCAGCAAGCCTCCTTGCGGGTCTTCAAGTCTCCATTGGAGAGGAGGTGAATGAGAGGAGGAATGATGTTGGCATCGATCACAGCTTGGATCTGAGTCGAGTTACCAGCAGTGATGTTGGAGATCGTCCAGCAAGCCTCCTTGCGAATGCCATCCTTGGTAGAGCTCAAGAGCGACAAGAGAGCAGGGAGCGAGCCACAGTTGATGATAACCTGAGTCTGAACATCATCACCAGTAACGATATTGCCAACAGATCGGAGAGCGGGTGTTTGGACGGATGTGGAGGCATGCATCAAGAGTTCGACGAGGCGGCGAGGAATACCGGCTTCGATAACGGCTTGAATCTTGTCATTGGCGCCATCAGACAGGTATGAGATAGCCCAGCAAGCATCGATCAAAACTTCATCATCTAGGGAGTAAACCAGCTTGGCCAAAACGGGGAGAGCGGGCAAGATCTGCTGAAAACGTTAGCTTGTAATTGAATGTAATACAGGAGAGGTTCATACGGTGTTCCAATCAGGCTGTGGTGTCTTGCCACGGCAGAAATTGCTGAGAGTCCACGTCGCGTTGCGAAGCATGCTCAGCTTGCGGCTATCACCGAGAAGGTTTAAGAGCGGCTTGAGTGCACCACAGCTCAAAACGTAGTCTCGGCATGATGGGCTGTCACCAGCAATGTTACCCAAAGCCCAAACGGCCTGCTCTCTGACATCAGGTTCGTGGCTGCCAAGCAGCTCAACGAAAATGGGAACAGCCCCAGCTTCAATAACCACTTGTGTTTGTTGCGCAGAGCCGGAGGCAATATTGGTAAGAGCCCAAGCAGCTTCGAATTGCACGAGGGTATGAGGTGATCGAAGGAAGGTAACGAATCGGCTGACGACACCAGTCTTGATGACCTCTTCGATGGGTGGGTTGCGCTCCTTGGAGAGAAGCTTTCGGAATTTGGTGGTGGCTTGGATTTGGAGGTCGATTTGGTCAGAGAATACACCCTGGACCATTTGTGGGAGGTCCTCGTTCAACTAGTGTCATGGAAGAGAAGTCAGCATGCGCTTTTCCAAAGTCAAAGAAAAGAAATAGTGCGGGGTAGAGCCATCTCATCTGTGCTTCCTTGGAGAGTGGGACCGATCTCTCCGCACAAGCGAAATAAATATTTTGTTAGGCGCTGCCCCACCAGAGGAAGTAAACAGTAAGGGCGATAGTTAGTATCTATCGCTCTACATCCGTGTACTCTACCAAAGGTGACATGACAGATCACGCAAGAAATGAAATGTCTGCGATCAACTTACCTGGCTTTCGGTGGGGGCGGTATCGTCGTCGCTGTCTGGCTCCGCGCCCAGAGAGGCTCCAGGACGGGATCCATCGCCTCCTCCAATACCGCGTCTCTTTGCAAAGTTCTCCTCACGCTTAGCCTTTCGGATCTCAACTTGCTGCTCCTCACGACGGCGTCTCAGCTCTTCAGGCTTGAAGGTGTTCTTCGCCTTGAATTGAGTACGACGATGTTCAGGGATGTATCTCTCAGCCATGATTGCGGTGTTCAATATGCGCTCTTGGTCGATGTAAAGGTAATCGCAGGACGATCACGTAGAGCTGATCGAATCCTGTGTTGTGGTGTTGCAGAGAGGTCGTTTGGTAGAGGGGAAGGATGTTGAAGTGGGTTGAACTTCTCTAGAGCTTTGGAAGGCGGAACAACGTGACTTAACCGAGCTGACTAAGTGGGGAATCCCTGTTTAGCGCGGTCGGCGCGTCTTCCAGCGAAACACCGCGTTTGTTTGTACTGTACGAGACAACAACTCTTGCACATGATTTGCAACGCTATATTCCTCTTCGGCTGAAGCAATACATTCAACGAAGCTGTTATGAGATAGAAGCCTGAGTGACCCTCATACGCTATACCGGCTCCTTCTAGCAGTCAAGATGGGCAGCACTCTAGAGTCCTCTGGCGGAGGTGGAGGTCCGCCTCTGCCTGATGGATTCATGACCATTGCGGACATTTACGAGTTGCCCAATGCAAAAATCAAAGCTAATGCCATGATCAATGTTATCGGCTTTGTGAGCGACTTTCAACCTCCAGTCCTATCAAAGGGCACGAGTAAGTGGCTATATCCACAACCTATTTGACGTTCTCAAAGTCTGACTGACTTGATCGCCAAGATTGGATGTGCACTATAACGATCATGGATCACTCGATGATATGCGAACCTCATGGAAATAAAAATATCAAAATCACGATCTTCTGGGATCTGAAAAACATGCCGCGCGGTTTAGGTACAGGGGATGTAGTTCTAATTCGTATGGGCAAGGTTCGTGCTTTCGTTATGCATGAAGTACTTCCGCTCACGAACATCAGACCCAAATGTTTGGTGGGAACATCAGCCTCTTGGCGCATAAAACTTCGGAGTTTCACGTTCTCGCCTGTTCACAAATACCTGAAACCGCTGGAGGCAAACATCCTCCTTGGGTGACATACGCCGCAGGGAAAGGCAAGGCTCCTACGGTCCAGGAATCCAACTATGTCATCTATATCAACAATCGCGCGGAGGAAATTACCCTACCGACCGAAATCGAATTTCAGGAAAGATCCCGTCAAGCCATGAACATCAAGGACAAGTTCAGTCTCTTGAAGGACGTCAAAGCTGGCGAATTTTACGACATAATGGGCGAGGCTATCAAGATCTATGATGACTCTTCAGGTCGACTGACACTATACCTTTCAGATTACACATACAACAACTCCTTCCACAACTATGCCCGGAGCGGAGGTGGCGATAATGCCGAGAGTCGTGACGGTGACGAGTATGGCTACACTTCAAAATTCAAAAGCAAGCCAAAGGAAAACGACTGGCCAGGCCCATTCGGTAAACATACCATCCAGCTGACGCTCTGGGATCAGCACGCTCAACTTGTTCGCGAGACTGTGAAAGTTGGCAAGTGGTTATTGCTACGCAATGTTCACATGGGAATGGGCAAATCCGGTTCTTGTTTAGAAGGTAACCTTCGCGGAGATCGGGATACATATGAGGGCAAGATCCAGGTCTCAATCATAGAGCCATCTCAGGAGTCGGATGCTACTGACCCGAGATATAAGGAGGCTGTGAGGCGTAAACGCGAATATGAGGAGAAACATATGGCAGAGATCCTTCAAGACGAGGGAGTTGGGGGGAAGAGGAAGCGTGGAGACGAACAGCAGGCCAAACCCAACAGCAAACAGCGACGCAAGGAGCAGCGCGCTGCAACTTTAAAGAACGTGGCATCAGTCGAGGCCAGGATTGCCGAGAAGTTGGACCTCAACGAGAATAGTGAGTACGAAGCTCTACGAAAGTATGATATACTGACCGTGTTCTAGTAAAGTGCAGCTTTCCAGATCAGCCAACGGTCCCACTTGGTGATATCCTCAAACCCGAGTTATTTATGCACAGCGACGGCGGCGAGGAGCATCAGTCTCCTTTCACGGTAAGGAATTACAGGGCAAATGTTCGAGTTGTAGACTATTTCCCACACCGAATAGAGGATTTCGCAGTTGGCCGCCGCGAAAGTGAATTCGACATCTTGTCAGACTACAGCGGCGGCGAGGACACTGATCTTGAAGAAGACAAGCGGATATATAATAGCGGCAAAGGATTTCCTAAGAAAAGTTGGGAGTGGAGATTCGCTTTGCAGGTCGAAGACGCTGGCAAAAAACTACTCAAAGAGCGCATGTGGCTGATTGTCAATAATGAGGATGCTCAGGGGCTGTTGAGCTTGGAGAAAAATGCTACAAAGTAAGTTTTCGAGAGACATCGATATACGTATCTAATTGTTACCAGCCTCCGCCAGAACCATGAAATGCTGTCTGCGCTTAAGGAACAATTATTCAAGCTATGGGGAGATCTCGAAGAACGAAAGTCAGCGCTGTTGCTGAAGCCGGATACCAAACAGAGGAAAGCACCGCCATCATCATTTAACTTGATCCCATCATCGTCTCCGCCTTGCAAGGCTGGAGCTCAGCCGGATGCAGATAGCGATATCGAGAACGAGCTGCCACCACCCAAGAAATCGAAGAATTGCGATAAGTTGTCGGTCTTGAAGGAGCGAGATGTAAATGGAAATGGCGAACACAAACTCGAGGCAGACCTTGCACCCAGCAATAGAGCTTTTACCTGCTGCATCAAGCAGTATGGAGTCAAGGTTGATGAAGAGGACCCTGCTAAGGCGAACGCGGGCCAGGGAAAGAGATGGCAGAGGATGTTTGGAATCTTTGGGACTGTAATTCGATGAGCGGATCTGCGATATGGCGTTGACGGATGTCGGATCAATCATATGGCATACCCCTGACTGAACAATGGCACTAAAAATCTATTGTTTCCTTCCCAGTCATCTGCAACATCATCTCACGTGATGTGATCACCTCGAAAGAAGCAGGCATTCGAAACACATCACACGAAACTTCCTCCCTCCTCTATCAGTTACCCCTAGCTATGCACTTCCTAATCACACCTCTCCCAACATCTCCCTAACCGTCTTCTCCACAGGCTTCGCCTTCACACCCCTCCCCTCCAACAACCCCTCTAACGTCCCATCCCCAATCTCACACTCCCCCTCCTCCAACGCCTTATACGTACTACTCCACCACTCCACCGCGTCCCTCTCCCTACCTCTGCTAACATAATACTCTACATACTCTTCTCTGCTCACCACTTTAACCTTCACCTCCCTCCCCTTAACCTGAGACACAATCTCTGCTATATTGGCCAAGGTTTCTGGGGAAAAGTGGTGCTTGAGAGGTAGAGCGTTTGGCCTGCATATTGAGCGGATGGAGAAGTGAGGATGAGTGCTATTCCAAGTCCGAGGTCAGCGATCGAGGTCCAGGATACGGGACCATCGCCTGCGAGGATGATCTCGCTTCTATCGTCGGACTTGGGGTTATAGTACCCAAGATACAAAGGCCAAGATTCATTATATAGACCTTCGCGGATGATAATAATTTTTATTCCCTTTTTGGCTTCGAGTTCATGGAGGTATTCTTCCGTCCGGAGGTGAGCACGCATAACTCCCGGCTGAGAATTCGATCCAAAAGCGAGGGATGTGTAATAGATATGTTTCACCCCAGCTTGGATAGCGGTGTCCATGGCGGAAATGTGAGCGGACTCTCTTCCTGGATGGCCTGGAGAAGGGAAGGCGAAGTCGAGGGATATGTTTGGCGTGCTGACTAGAAACAATTTCTCACACCCCACGAACGTGTCTGGTTTTGGAGAAACGAAATTGAAAGAGCGGATGTGTGAGCCTTGCGCTTTGAGAGCAGAGAAGCGTGGGTTGTCCAAGGAGGAGGATGTGCAGAGAACGAGTTGGGAGGGAGGACAGAGGTTGTGTTTGAGGATAGCGTCGAGGGTTGCGCCGCCCAGCTTGCCAGTTATGGATGTGAGTGCTAGCATGATGGAAGGCTTTAGGGGTTTAAGGAAGGAGGAGTGAGATCAGAATAGACCAGAAGCAATGAGGAGAGATGGGAATAGGCTCAAATATAGCAGGACTACTGCTTAATAATGACTTGAAATGAGATACGCCATAAAATGGACGAATTCAGAGTAGAGCGGACTGTTCAAAGGAGACTTGTCTAGAAAAATCATTGAAGACTGCAGTAACAGCAAGAAGATATTACTAAGAAATGGGAATCTCCTACTGGGTCAACAGATATTTGTCCAATGAGACGCCCCTCTTACATATGCAGAAGCTAGTGAAAGTTTGGATATCTCCGATGGGATTCGGCGTTAGGACTTGCTTAAGCATAAGGGAACTTGGTTTAAAGAATTGAGAAGTGACGAGTCAATTGAACGCCTCAGCCTAGTCTTTGAATAGTAGTCAAGTAGAGATATGCTTCACGAAGCAGGGAAGGTTGAAATGCCATGGCCTCCCTTGATAGGTCGCATCAGGTGCCGAATCGGCATTAGTCGAGGACCCTATTCTGAAAATTCCGGGGTAAGGAGACAGACTACCCGAACCCTTTTGTTGACAACTTGACATCGATCGATCGCTCAAACTTGATATCCTTCTACTCGAAAAGACTTGGTTGGAGTGTCACTGGTGACGGCGGAGTCCCGTAACATACTGGTACTTTACATCCCGAAAATCTCAGCACAAGTTAATATTATTCGGCTCCTAATATCTCGATATTATATTCTAACCTTTTCTAAATCTTACCTATATCATATATTCGAGAGAGCTTCTATAAGAGTTTATTAATCATACTTTAATTATTGTTAAACCTAGCTTTATTTCTTCTATACTACGAATTTTCGATATGTTAATAACATTCTTATAACTAGAAACTCTAGAACCTTTAATAATAAGTACTTTGCTTAGTTTCAGACATTTTCCTCAACGTTATACTTAAGGGGGTATGTTTTCGTCTAGGAGAAATGGACAGCTGAGAACCAGACCTGTCCTGCTCTCGGCTATATTACGCTTCTATGAAAAGCCGGCTGCTTTTAGTATAGCATCGCCGCCTTTATAGCCTTACTGTAGCTAAAGAGTTTCGCGGCCTTAGAAGTCAGCAGTAACTGAACGGTCATCAGCAGATGCGCGGCCCCTCACAAAATGGTTCCGGCTTCTCCAACGCCGGCAGTCAACGTGGAAGGCCTGTATTATTACTAGGCAATGAGTAAGCTTTTCGAATGCATGTTAAATCATGCATTCAATATTGCGCGGGTACCGTGCCCGTCAAACCTAAATCAGCCTCTTCCCCACTTGAACTGGCAGTTGACGCTGAGAACCAATAACGCGGTAGTCTTCTTTGTAGGTCAGAACGGAGCGAGTGGAGGTTTCAGGGCGGCAAGGAGCGAGCGGGTGGTTACGAGAATAGCAATTCTGTCATGTAGTTGGTGATTTGTATTGGAGAAGGCCGTGGTGACGCTAGACCTTTTAGCGATTCCTTTGCATCAAAACTGGGCGAAACTGTTGGTTGTGTTGGCTATGAGTCATATCGTTGCTGCAACACCATATCCTTGACCAAGTCCATCTCCCTCCCACAGCCTCTCTGTCCTACTCAAACCATCCCTTAGCACCTCCCCAAACACCCTACACCTTCTAGCACTACACAATTAATCCATCGCAACAACTCTGTCACCGAGCATAGCATAGCTACTCGCAGCCCTCGCCGCTCCATCATTCTTAGGAAACCCGTCACCTTGACCTGGTTCATCCCAAAAATGCAAACTCTCGCAGATCGCCTGCTGCGTAGTACGCGTCTCGATCTGGGCCTTAATCCCATTCTGCCAATTCGGCGGTTTCTCTAATCCTGCTTCGTCTCCTCTTCAACCAGCTTCTGCAAGGTGTCGTAGAGACTGACTATCTCGGCCAGGAGCACGAGATCGAGATACGTTCTCGGTAAGTGCGACGAGGCCAGGCCCGCTTGGTGCGTCTAGGAATTTGAATTGGGTTGCTTTGAAGGGGTGCATGCATGTGAGGTAGGAATAGGCTACTTTCGGTAGCCTCTTGGCTTAGAAGGCATGCCGCCAAGTGGAAAGGGAGAAGAAGGGAAAGATTTTGGTTGGGGCTTAGCACCACTTACAAACCCTCTGGCTCTCCTTCAACATCTCCCTCTTCCCGTCATACCACCGCCTCTGCGCCCTAATAGTCCTAAGCTTCTCGCGGCACCAGAAGGTTTCGAAGCGGTCGGCTTCTGGGTCGTCGTAGTCGGGGTCGTGGGGTCCATAATTTCGCGCATAGCGTCCTCAGCTATGTAGGGATTCATTAGTGACATGATTGTGAGTACAAGATGCGTGGTTGCTGGAGGGTCTTGGCCCAGAAAAGTGTTGGCCGTGGAGAAGATGGATGAGAGGAGACGGAGGTGATCATATATAGGCAGCTTGCACCAGTGAGCATTGGGCACAAGGCCCCTTTCGTGGTAAACTCATGGGTTACTTTGTCTTTCATTGGAAGCATATGGCCCACTAGCACCATCCCGATAGCTTAAAGGAGTACATGTACATCTGATGCTTTTGAACAAGGCCACACTTGCAGGTTTAGAACAAAGAAAAAATAAGTACAAGGCACGAGGTTGCACTTGCTTGAAGGGTGGTGTAATCTTGAAAAAGTAGGGGAGAAACAGCTTCGTTCTGCTCATCTGGACTTGGCGGGAGATGGCTGTGCAATGCTGCGTGTCAGAAGTACTACATTTGACACTGTGAAATTGTTGGCAAACTTGCCTTCATTTTCAAATCATTCATCAATTACCCTCGCTATCAACGCTCAAACACCCACCCATGCATGCACCTGATCCAACCACCACAGTACACAAACACCCATTCCACAAATTTTAAACCCCATCACCCTCCTTCGCCCTCAACTCCACATCCTCCTCCTCATCATCTTTCACCTTCGCATAGCCTTTCTTCCGCCCCCCAATCTTGAAGAAAACTAGATGACATCCCCAAACCACCACCCCCACCAGTGCACCAATACCCAACCCAAGCAACTCCAAATGTTCACCAATCCACAGCCAAAACGCATTATCCCAATTAACCCACGTGCCACCTCGTCCTTGCGTAAAGAAGATCCACTCATCAGCTTCGGGGCGATCGTCCATCATGACTCTATACGCCTCCTCCGCTTCTGTTCCACTGCCTTCCTTACCACCTTTTGATTTTGATTTTAGTTGAGCATGGTAGCGTTCCCAAATCGCCGTCTCAAACCATTGCCCGGAAGCGTAAGAAATGGTTGGGTAGGGGAAGAAGTAATGGTAATTATACGGGATCAGTGAATCAGTGAGTAGCTTCCAGAATGGATGTTGAGGCGCGGAGCCTAGGATGTTGTTGCTTAGGGCGCCGCGGCCGCCGTCGGTGATCCAGGTTGGGTAGTAGAGGATGGGCTCTAGGTTCTCGAGACAGCCGTTGTCGAGATCCAGGTAGATGCCGCCGTAGTGCAGAAGTAAGAAGTAGCGGACTGCGTCGACGCGTTGGACGGGGAATGAGTACCCGTCGTATGTACTCAGAAACCAAGGGTAGTGCTCTGAGAGGAAGGAGCGGGATGTGCTTTCTGTCCATAGCTGTGGGCTTGTTAGTATTGTTCTTAAGGTTCCCTCTGAAATCAATCCCGTGACTTTCGCGTGCTAAGGCTTGCATGTCACCATCCTCCAAAATCCAACTTCAACACAATTCAAAAAGACACATAAAGTGAGAATAACTGAGAAAGCAAATACCTTAACATCCCACCCTCTATTACTCTCCACACACGTCCCCCTCACCGCCTCCCAATCACTCGGCAGCGTCTCATTGCCCGGCTGCCGCCAATTATGGAACACCTGATGGATGATCTTCGGAATAAACTGCTTCCTCCCGTCGCCCAGTAAACTCTGCTGTCCTTTCACATACGCGTCTATGATTTCTTGCTGGCTGAGTGCGATCCCGGAATGTGTGAAGAAGAGGGAGATGAAGCCGGTGAGGCGAACAGCAAAGAACACTACTATGCAAAACAGTAAAACGGGCAGGATGAGGGCACGTGGCCGCATTGTGAAGAAGTCCGCGGGTGGCTATGATGCGTGAAGGGGAGAGGGGATAATAACATAGCGCGCAATCGTGAGAGATGTCGTTGTTTTAAGGATTGATATATGTAGAGGAGAGAAGATAGACCGAGGTGGTATGACATGTTTATGTTCAGGGCTGAAGAGATTGCTGCGCGGAGAGAAATTGGGGTCTCGAAGCTCACCTGGCCAAGCACGCGACAAGTGAAGGCTGGCTGAATACTTGGAGCTGCGCTGCGTAGTTTCAGGTCCTTTCTTCTCACGAATCGCGAGGCACGTTGCTGCCAATCTTATGGGTTGCGCCACGGATCGGTTGGGCGCCACAGCGTTGCAGGCCTGCGAGACTCTAGCCAAAACAGGCTTTGGAGGCTTTTCAACAACCCTCTTCCAGCGAATGATGCACCTACGATTGGGTAACGTTTGCAATAATTGGGTTACAGCTTGGCTGCGCTGGGAAATGTTTCCTTCGCTTCCCTCGCTTCCCTCGCTTCCCCAGAGCTGCTTAAGCGAGTGTCTGTGCGCGTGGACCAGAATTGGGGGACTCGGGGAGCGCTCCAGCCCTGTGTCCGTGAAAACGTGGCACAGATGCCGCGCAAGACTTTCCATTATTGAGTTTTCATACGCATAACTTGACATCCGTGTGAGGCAAAATCCCTGTCATTTTTGACTCCCAGTAGTAAATCATAAATATCTTAATATAAAATAATAGTGATATCCTAACTTTATAATTT
>AYLM01002614.1:0-40991 GCA_001625345.1 Cairneyella variabilis | reverse complement strand
TATATATAGTGATAATCCCAGTCCATGAGACCTAAGAAAAGAAGTCCTAGCTAGCCAAAAGGGTAGTGCTTGCGTGGCACCAAAATAAGGGGTAAGAATACCGTTCCGGTACTGAAATATCCGACATCAGCAGCATATGCTGCCCCACAAGTAGAGGTGCCATCGCGAAGAGGATCGCGGTCCCTCACTATGGCTTGAACTTTTGAATGCGGAAGGAGCGAGTTTCAAGCCACGAAAGCTCGGACAGTAAGCAGTAAGCAAGAAGCTTAATCTTTCCCAATTTAACGTATGCTTCAATCTCTCTAATTCCCTAAGCTAATTACCCACCCCACTTGAGTAACTCCGACCCTCTGAGATATCCCCTAATAGAACCTCGTCGCCTCAGCATCATTCAATCCCAGATTTCCAAGATCCCAGTTATTCTCCACGGTAGCAGCCATGCTATAATGATCGTACGACGTATCATCAGTGGTGCCCCAGGCGCTGCTTGGGACAGCGTCGCCGAGGAGGACAGAGAACACGATGTTGGGGATGTCATAGAGTTCTGTTTCGTCGAATGCTGTTTCACTCCATTAGTACTTGTTCAACACTTTAATCCTAAAATGAGGTGGTTCGGGGCCGGGACATGTGAAGGAAGGGAGTAGTACTGAGCAGGATAAGAGTATTCTTCATGAATCTCGAATCAGAGAGCAGAGGTTCGAGGAACCTTCTCACGAACACTCCAGCGGTTGTGACGGAGGAGTCATGTCCATCGTTTGCTGTTATTCGAGATCAGCATGAATCGGATAGAATGTAACAGGGCAGCGCACTCATATTCGGTGTGATAAACATCCATTGCGGTAGCGCATCATTCTCCAAATCCTCGTAAAATAGCGTAAAATTCTTGCTTCTTCCCAGACACTGAGGGTTCACCGTGCAAGAATCATACGACATGAGCGGATTGTGCTTGCGGACGTACTATAGATACATTAGGCATTGTTACGACGAGCTGTCATGAAAATGCAGAATTGAGAGCCGTCCGAAGGAAAGGGGGTTTGACAGAAGGGAAATTTATCTTACCATGTTAGCGCCCGTTTGTTGGTTCACCCAGTTACCCTGGAAGCCAGTGTACGGCATGTCTTCCTGGTATAGCGACCACGACACACTCGCGTCATCCATGAGATCGGCGAGCGTACGTGCTGAGCGTGGAATCCGGTGAAAGTTGTCGTTTTTGACGCCGTGCATACTACCACCAACAGATGCGATATAGTTAGGTTGGCTGGGATGGGTTAAGGCTGCGAAGTTGGTGAGGGTGATGCCTTGCGAAGCGACCCATTGGAGGTTGGCTATTTACATAAGTCTATCAACAACACAGTTCCTTAATATGAGCATGAGGTGGAATGCAAACTCACGGTCAGCAGCCGCCTTGTCGTAATCCTGGTTCTCTAACCAGATCGTCACGAAACGATCGAAGGTCTTGCCCTTAACGTTGCTGGTAGGACTGAGTGTCAAGGCTTCAATAGCTTCGGCGTCGAAAGCTGAGACCGCTGGGGCATTCATAGTACTGTCAATGACGCCGCTAGAAACGGGCTTACAGAACAGAGAGCGGAACTGCATGTTGATGAATTGATACTTGAAGTACACGAGGAAGGCAGCACCTAGAGTGAAGACGGAGAGAAGGATGGTCAAGTACTGCTTTGTCGTGGGCCGTTTTCTCGGCACCTGGGGATTAGATTTCTCCATTATGAATGAGATTATGTGATGGTATCCAAAATATGGATGAGGGACGGGCCGTGATGGGGTTACGGTTACAGGGTCGGGCCGCTCCTTACACTGCGAAGCCAGGCCGGCAAATGAATATTGCAAGTTGGGTCGTGAAAAGAGATGAGACTAAGGAAGTGACGATGAGGAAATGAGGGAACATGGAGATTATATGTCGTCTCAGCTGAATCTTGAAGTTCTGACATCTGACACCTGTGGCGCCTGACCGGGGTGGGGCTGCGTCGTCCAAGACCCTGCGAATCAACTGCTGCAGGTACGAACACGTTCCGGCCCCCAACTGAGGCTGAAGCTCTGGCTCTCGTCAGCGCAATGAGGCTTTCTGGATGTGCGTGCATCCGAAAAGGTTAAGATCCTCTCCTCTTAGTTGGAGCTCCAGAAAATTTTATATTACCTTCAGCAATTTTCTAATCATCTTTAGGCACGAGATCCTTTCCACCTCCAACCGCAGTCCATCATGGGCGAGCTCGCAATTTCTTCCAGCCAATGGTGAAGGAAATTAGGCCGAGAATATTCAGCTTGACCTAACAAGTCAAAGATTGGCTGAGAATTTCGTAAGTCTACGGAAGGCAACGGGTTCTGATCTTGAATTTATTGCGGTCTCAAGACCGTGCGCCACCGAGTCACCCAATCTCTCGATCCTCTCTGGGGCTAACCAATCTCAGTCAGCCATAGCGAGTTGGCCTGCCCATTAGTGTCTGCTTCGAATTCAAACTTGTATAAATCTTTGCGTGCGTAGGAGAACCTGGCCCTGGAAATGGACTCGTTCCAGGTCATCAGCTAAATGAAAGCATCGTGATGAAGGTGCCTCATTTTCGAGACTTAAGTGTCTCTTCCCTGGAATGACAGATAGAGGGAGTCGTCTCGTAATCTGATCTCGAGAAAAATTTCAGAATCACGTCGTGATATCTGCCAACATACGCTTCAAGAGGCTTTGGTGAGGTCCGCCCCACTCTCTGCGAATGCTTTCTCCATCGCGGGGAATTTTTCAACGAATGATTAGGATAACACACTACAGAATGGGGGAACTCGGAAACCCGAGTCACGGGGCTGACACTGCATCCTGCACGATGATACGGAATGGTTCCATAGGATGCCGTGCAGGTATCGATATGGAGGCCCTCTACCCGCAGCGTTGCATATCTCTGACTGCTCTCTTCACATGCTAAATTATTTCCCCTCAATCTCGACAAAACATCCTCATTGAAAGATTTCCAAATCTTAAGACTAGAGTATCGATCGAAATCTATTAGATTAATAAGAAACCCTACGCACGGTGATATTTGGTTTGGCTAATTCATATTCTAGTCTCAATAATCATCAAGTCTCACAGTCCCGCTCTCTGTGGCTACTCTTACTACTCTGCCGCTCCAAATTCCGAGGATTGGATCAAGGAAATCCATAACAATGCCCTGACGGATAGCCGCAAGCACCATGGGAGACAACCTTCGGCAACAACGTTGACAATCGCATCGACGATGAAGAGGATCTGCTTGAAGTTAAGGAGAATGAGGCTGGAGACCAGAAATACGCGTTCAAAGTGCAGGAGAATACTTTGGCTGCTTAGGGTAAACCTGACTTTGAGCAGATGGACTTTGCGCTTCTCACAATCATTCAATGAACTTCACAGACTATATAGATTTCTAGCGAGATATTTGCAAGTTTGATATCGGCTGAAGTAATTTAATGATGGCACTGTGTATCTTACGGTCATTTTATCTGAGAAAGATTGAAGATGTCGTGTTGTGTTTGCAATGTGAAGTATAGCACCATCCATTTAAACGTTCATTGCTATATTCTTTCGAATAATTGCAGCTTGAACACAGCAGCTTATTGATATCCATACACCTAGTATCGCTGAATTGAATGCCATCGTTTAACCCAGCATTCTTGGAGTCATCTTTGGAGAAGTGAGGCTGTCGACCTTTGACTTGCTGTGGTCTCTCTGCGTACTGGGAGGAGTGGGTCACGATTCAAAGGCAGTGATTCGTTGATCGAAACCAAGCGCATAGCGCGCTGCAGCCGGCGTGGCAAGTCGATCAAGGGATCTCTGAACCTGCAAGTTGTTTGGGGGCTGCATATAGCCTCATGCAGTAGGTCGCGAACGTGGAACGATGTGCGGTGGGGCACGGGGCTGTGAGGGCAGCATGAGGCTCTCGTGGACCCGGAGAGGGAGCCTGGGCATCCACACCTCAAATGCGCCCGAATTGGGAAGATGGCCTGCCTTTCGATTTGACTCTTCCAAAGACCGTGGTTGAAGGTGGAATTTCCTGTGATACCATTCTCAAATTCAAGTAGCAACCTTTATTGAGGAAGAGAAGCCCTTTCAAATCTTCATCAATATACCAGAGGATGCTGAAGACAAAAGGAGCAGCAATTTGGCTTTCGAAGACGTTACGGTGAGGATTCGGGATATTCGAGGCACGGAAAATAGGTTCTCACTTAATCAAAATGGCTTCATGTACGCCAAGCATCGTACTTGCGTCTCAGACTCTACCAACCGAGAAGTGATTGAAAAGCAATATCTCCCTGAAGTGGAAGAATTCATCAGAAGGGAGGTTGAAGATGTGTCTCGGGCGTTCTTCTTTGACTGGAGGGTACGCTGAAAATTCTCCTTTTAATGTTAAAAAATCCGTGAGGATATATTCTGTCCCCGAATAGTGTATGCTGATAATTTTCATGCTTAGTTGAGAAATACTAAGCCCAAAGTTTCAGGCAAAGTACTACATCTGAGCGATCTCACCTCCTGGTTGCGGCCAGCTACCCACGTACACGTCGGCAAGTCTAGCTTTTGCCTAAGGGTGTGAGCCTAATTGTTTTGCTGATATGCTCAATTACAGGTCAAAGTTCGTCATCAGCGTTGAATAGGGATTCAAATTGGACCTTGGTCTCTGACATGTGAAGTAGATGCGCCTCATGCCTTGTTTCAACACCAGAATCCTCCGACGTCTACAGCTCCTAGGGAAAGCATTGAAGTCTGAGCATTTGTGTTTTCAAAATCTCCCAGTAAAGTTTGAGAGTACGTCTGGACAAATTGAGAGATGGGTGAATATAATGCTTCTGTCTGACGCTTCCAGAAACCTGCTACAAGGAATGTATATCTATCCCGAAGGAGACATGAAAGAGCGTCGCTCGGAAAGAAGAACTCGATTGGAAACAAAGCTTCCACTCTGTAGGTCGCCTTGCCCCGTCATCTACGTGCATTTCTGCTCCTGCCTCTACTCCCACTATGTCTGCTTCGGGAGGCGTTTGACATTGACCTGCTCTTATGTTTTTCCTTGCGTCCTGCCTCTGATGAGCTCCGCTTTGGTACTTTCCCTTCCGCTTTATGCTTGTGCCGGTTGGACGTTTTAAACTTCCTATTCTTTCCCCTTGGCATGTTCAGACTTCCAGACCGATACCGTTTGCCATCACCACTAGCAAACGTCTCTGACTCAATACTGGCAGCATCACTATCATTATCTTCCTCCTGCTCCTCTTCCTCTTTGTCATTCTCTTCATCTTCACTATCGTCTTCGCTGTCGGGCTGGCGAGTCCCTAGGATTCGCTGCTTGCCTAGCTCGGGTGGTGGCTCGCACAATCCTAAAGCCCCCATCTTCCTCCACCACCACCCTGCCTTAGGCGGTTCCCAGTTCCCAATATTCTGGAGAAAGCACTCCTGGTCATAGGGAACATTTAACCATACGAGCTCGTGGCTTTTGTGGATCTTGCCCTCGATGATGAAGTCGCCCACTCCTTCCGGAAAGCCGAGAAACTCGGTGATGACGACTGGCTGGTACGCGGGGATGAGGACGTGAAACTTGACAGGGCGGTGGAGTCGTCCGCCTCGTGCTCGAGCACGGCGCTCTGCCTTATTCAGCTCTTCTCTGGCGGCCAGCATGAAGACAAAGATAGTGTCGAGTTGGTTCGTGTATCCGCAGAACCGGCGGCCAAGCTTCTTCACCGTGATGAGTTTGTGAAAGCTCGGAGACCAGTCGTTGTCTGGATGGTAAACGAAGAACCAGTGGGCATGGTTCTGGTCGCTGGAGGTTTGCGCCAGCCCTTCCTCAATCATATCATAGACATACTGGCCAAACATATGCTGGGCCATCAGGGCTGTTTGGGCCCCGAGCGTGTCCCCTATGTCCTTGAGGCGAGCTGCAATGAGCTCGAGGGCTTTTTTCCCTTGGTATGCTAGTAGTAGATTTGCACCAATACCGACTGTCCCGGCGACTGTGACGAAATTTGTCATGAACGAGATATTGTCGCATACTGAGCCCGCCATGACTTGCATGGTTGGAATGAAATTGTTGACTGTGTCTGCGACATCGATGGCCTTGTTTGTCAACTGCCCGACCTTCATAATTCCGTGCACGGCTTGGACTGTCTTCACAACCGGCGCGAGCTTTGCAGCCTTCTTGACACCATAATTAATGGTTTTCCTGCCCGTTCTAAAGAAGTCCCACGTTCCCATAGTTGCGGCCTTGTTATGACTGATATTGAGTAGACTTAGCAGATGTGTGGCTGGTGATGGGGAGTCGAACTTGGGAGAACTGAAAAGTTCCAGAATACTGAGAGACACTTGATGGGAAGGCCATTAGAAAGATAAAATCTAAGTGTTATTTCATGCCCAAGGCATTTTTCATCCCCTCCGCTGCGTTGGCTATCCAAAAATCTGCCTGCTTCTGACATTCTCCATCATTCGTGGGCACTGGGCGGGGTGGTGTTGACACATGTTTCTTCATTGGCCATTATTTCGGTAATACCGTATGCAATAAGTGACTTCGGGAGAACCAATTGCGACCAATTGTGATTCAACCCTTCCTGCAACGAACTATAAAGGAATGATGCACATGCACGGTGGAGCATGACTCTCACGCAAGCCATGATGAGAGGTCATGAGTAGGAGAGGGTAGGTGGAGTTTCGAAGACATCTAACCGTAAGGCGACCAGAGTGGTCGAACAGAAAAGCTAATTATTGTACAACGTAGAGCGTGGCACTCACGTCCAGACACAGACTTGACAGTACCACTCGACAGTAATACCTGCTACTGGAAGCAACTTCAGTCTTCAAGTCTCAGGAGCAAATTGGGGTTCCTATAGAAGTCCTCGTAGTTGAGGCTCGTGATACACTCGTGACTAAACATCCTTCAACCATCTTGCTGAAGTCTCCGGAAACCACATGTGGGCCGAAGCCCTGGCTTGTCAGGCCTTTAACTGGAGGGACCCAGCTTCTTGGTCTGGCATATAAAGTAAAGACGCATCGTTACATCCCTCATTCAAGTTGGTAGGTAATGTGAGGCTAACTTGGGTTCATCCTGAGGCCGGGCTACTCTTCCTGAACACCGCTCAATACAGGAAATCATCTTAGCATCTGACTACCTCGATGCCTTGAAGAGTCCTTAATGAGTTTCTGGATCAAATGAGGCCATCTCCAAAAAATGCGAAAAGTTCAAGAAAATATAGAAATGTGAGTTGAAGCGACGGCGCCGAAGACCAGTGTAGCTGCTAAGAATTTGCTGCAGAAACGGAAAAGCGGATTCGCGGAATGACCGAAAAGAGAGAATTATCTACTTTATGTATGAAATGAATGAAATCGTCGTGGAGAAGAAAATTTCAAAGAAATATGCAAATGAGGGGTCCTTCATAACTTTATCCTCGAGATTTATGCAGTCGCTTCAAAATTTCAACTTCAGTGAAATCTCTTAAGGCCAGGACAATGACAAAAGAATGCGACAGCAGCTTCACGTCCTGCAACTATCAACCTACTGAGTCTCACACAATGATTACAACAGCCAAATCTCCCTTCTAGAGCCATCCTGAGGCCACAACAGCAAATAGCGATCTAAATCAGGACCCAGGACCATCACCTGATTTCTCGCTCCATGGGGCGACTTCAGGTCCCAGAGCCTCCCAGGGTATACTAATGGACCTTGTAATTCACACTTTCACCAGCATTGGAGAGCTCAAAAGTAAGATCTGACACACGACTCCATGCCCTGGAACCCCGCACCAACCTCACGCCACTATGTCTCGCCGCCGCATTCTCCTCATCCTCTCAATCTCCCTCTTCATAGCACTGTGCTCCATGCTTTGGAGAAACGCTCTTTCCAGCAGCGCCATCTCAAATCTTACTAAAAGCATATACAAGATGCCTTCATCCACACCCGTCGTCAATGGAAAGCGAGCGATAGTCGTTGGCTCAGGCCTCGCCGGCCTGTCCGCAGCATCCGAGCTTGTCACTCACGGAGTGTCAGTTCATCTTATCGAGAGTTCCGCCAAGCCAGGAGGAAATAGCATGAAAGCTTCATCGGGGATCAACGGCGCGCCGACCAAATACCAGCCCGGACCACCGTTCTCGGATATGTCGTTTCATGAGGATACTATCAAGTCCGCTGGAATCGTGTTCGCAGCTTCAGATGCGCACACGAAGAAGCAGAGAGAGGGCTTGATTGGGATGTTAACGAATAGCTCGAGTGAGGTTATTGATTGGCTGGTGAAGGAGAAGGGTGTGGATTTGAGTGTGGTTGCGCAGCTAGGTGGGCATAGTTTCCCGAGAACTCATCGGGGCGCGGGGAAGTTGCCTCCTGGAGCGGCGATTATCACGGCGCTGTTGAAGCAGCTGAACGAAAATGAGAATTTCAAGCTCGAGACTTCATGTCGCGTGATCAAGGTGCTGAAAAAGGGAGAGCAGGTCGAGGGTGTTGAGTATGTCTGTGAGAATCCGGTAGAGAAAGAGGGTGGCCAGGAGACGAAGACCGCTATGGGTCTAGTGATCTTCGCAACTGGCGGATTTGCGGGAGATGCTCATGGCATGCTTGCCAAGTATCGACCGGATCTTGCGGGTCTTCCATCAACCAACGACCCCAGACCTGGATCTCAAGACCTCCTTACCAGCGTCGGTGCTCAGCTTCTGGATATGGAGCAAGTACAAGTCCATCCTACCTCATTCATCGACCCTGCCAATCCCTCGAATCCCGTCAAGTTCTTGGCCGCAGAAATATTGAGAGGTGAAGGAGGTTTGATGCTTCACGAAGGAAAGCGCTTTGTTAACGAGCTCGAGACGAGGAAAGTGGTCACAGCAGCCATCATGAAACTTCCGCAAATGCCCGCTGTCGAAGAAGATGGTGGCATCAGACAATGGCCAGTCCAACTCGTCCTCGACGAAGGCGTATACGCGAACGCATCCTCTCACATCGGATTCTACCTCTTCAAAGGCCTGATGCAGAAAACTACCATCTCTGAACTCCATCCTTCGGCTCTCGCTACCATGAAGTCGTTTTCTAGATACGCTCAAGAGGACCACGATCCATTTCACAGGCAGTATTTTGGGAATTGGAAGTTGGGGACGGAAGGTGACGAAGTGAACGGTGACAGTGTTGTCTACGTTGGGACGGTGACGCCAGCGGTGCATTTTACGATGGGCGGGGTGGTGATTGATCGGGATGGAGAGGTATTGGATGTGAATGGAAAGCCGATTGAGGGACTTTGGGCTGCAGGAGAAGTTACTGGTGGCGTGCATGGCGAAAACAGATTGGGTGGGTCAAGTTTATTGGAGTGTGTCGTTTTTGGCAGGCGGGCTGGAAAAGGGCTGGTGAAGCATTTGGCGAGTTCGACAACTTAGACGAGAAATGCCACAAACAAACAACTCCACTTCAGTAGCACAATTTTGATGAGTTCTTTCATGTTTTCCGAGATTTTTTTGAGGCCTGTGATGTCTCAAACTCGTCAGGGAGCGAGAGTTAACTTCCATCATCACGTGCTCAAGTGAGATGATCGTCGGCAAAGTTGCCATATTCGACAGCCTGAGTTTCTCTATCACGTCATCATGGGCATCTCAAATACCGATGTTCTCCTCACTTCCCCATCTCTTATTGTATTATCTTCTTTCATATTCTTCAATTGGATACAAAAGCCTTTATTTCGAGATGCGGTTCTCACCCTATATCGTCTTTGCCGCCTTGACATTCACCCAACTCGCTTGGACCAATGATCTCCAACAGCCTCTTGAGCCTTCCGAGTCGACAATCTCACAGCCATTGATTGGTTTTGGGACGTGGAACTTGCTTGTTTCGGATGCTAATACCACGGATGCTGTTTCTCTGGCAATCCAAGCCGGATACCGCCAAATTGATTGTGCTGCCGCTTACAGAAATGAGAAAGCGGTGGGAAAGGGCATTGCGGAGGGGTTGAAGAAAGCTAACCTTTCGAGGAGCGAAATTTGGGTGACTTCGAAGCTTTGGAATGATCAGTGAGTAACATTTATTTAGAGAAGAGCTCGAGAACTGACGAATTAAGTCACGGAGACCCAGTCACTGTTCAAAAAGGACTAGACAAAACATTGGATGACCTTGAACTCGAGTATTTGGATTTATATCTCATGCACTGGCCAGTCGCATCTTACTCTTCTTCAAAACAAAAGATCGAAGAAGAATACGTTGCTGTACGTCTCATTTATCTTTTGAAACTCGGGTGACGCTGAGTGATATTTATAGACCTGGAGATCCATGCTCTCCCTTCCCAAATCCAAAGTCCTCAATATCGGCGTCTGCAACTTCGCTCCAGAGCAACTCAACACCCTAATCAGCAAAACCGGCGTGAAACCTGCGGTCCACCAGATGGAGCTTCACCCATACCTCCAACAAGAAGACTGGATCGCCAAACACCAGCAACTCGGCATCAAAGTCACTGCCTACTCGCCGCTTGGGAACACCAATCCCACTTATCACGGTAGGAAAGAGAAGACGCCAGCACTGCTCAAGAATGAAGTTATGCAGAAGATTGCGGAGAAGAGGAATTGCACGACTGCACAAGTAGCGCTGGCTTGGGGTATGGGTCGCGGAACGAGCGTGATTCCGAAATCGAAGCATGAGAAGTGGATTAAGGAGAATTGGGAGAGTCAGTGGTGTGAGTTGAAGGAGGAGGATTTGGAGACGATTGAGAAGATGGGGGAGAAGTATTTGACGAGGTTTAATGATCCGAGTGATAGTTGGGATGTGGATCTGTTTGAGGGGTTGGATGGAATTTAAGGTACTTCACAAGTTGGAAGTGAATTTTCAAACACTCATTGAAGCAGGACTTGAACGGAAACAATTGACACATATCATGAAAGCTACTGGATTCGGGCCGGAATGGATAAAGCCTGGAAAATATCAAAAATATTTGTTAATTCTTAAAAAAAAACCATACGCCTTCGGATGAGATCGAGGCTGAGTGATATTTGACGTGGAGCAGCTGAAAATTAGTGCGAGATGTTGCCACACGATCCATGATCTCTGAAGGCCCCCTCTCCTCAGTTCCTTCTCTCTGTGCACTTTCTATTCACTTGCCTTATCGAAAGGAAAAATTGATCCCACGGGGTAAATGGACCAAAACTGCAGGTTTTCGGGTAATTCGGACATCTATGGCTTGGGCATCCGACTCGGCATCTACCTCCAATGGATCACCTCTCAAATCGCATTTATTTTCATTTGGAAGGATCCAAGGATATTTCGAATGCATATAGTATATTTTCGATCATCCTCATGATCGCATTATTTGTGTTGGCTTTCGGTCAAGAAGCTAGGGTTGTTGAAGTAGTCGTTATACTTTATATGTTCTTTGGATGGCTCCTCAGCATTGGGTTTGTGCCTTTCCGGCCAAGGGAGAAGCCAACCACAGCGGCGATATGGATATAAGTATTGCTATACGTATTGATTGGCACGATGGCCGTTGATGGATGTTGGTTTTGGATCAGAGATAGAAGTAGCGATCGATTTATTTCAACACCTTGCGGAACAGTGGTCTTTCTTTTCGGCAAAATACCAGCAGGTCATTTTGGACGAGCAAGCATATTTTCGCATACGTTATGGTGTGGTGGAGCTTTCTACTTCTTTTCAGTCTGGTTTATGGCATAACATTGGGAAACAAATTAAATGAGGAGTTGAATGAACTCAGTGTCATGAGCGGACTGGGCACTTCGAACCACACAACCCCACGACTTGACAATTTTCTCAACACTTCTGAGTTTCGACCTTCACTTAGTTTTGTTTTAGGTTACTTCTGCAAATTTCACGCCTCGGCGCATTTTCAGCGTACGTTGAGGCCATTACACATACCCACCTCGTCATTATTGCGGACAATGGTACTTCGCGACAATCTCCTTCAACGTGCCTTGGCGCACCTATACAGAACTCAGTCGAGAGCTGAGCGGGCTTTTTGAAGAAGCTCAGAAGAACATTGACGACGAGTCTATCAGAGGCGCAGAGGAAGCTACTTCTATACTTGGGCGTTCCAAATCCAGCTATAGAAACTTTCGGGCTGTTCTGAGCTTCGTATCTATAGGGCATTGGAGAATGTAGGTCTACTTTAACAGCCGTGCGTCCTTACTTCGCCATCTTCTACCAGTTTACTGGCGTTGACTTGGATAATGTAGACTTTGGGCACTACCTTCACTGAATGCTAATATTTCGCAGGGCAACCAGTTACGGAACAGGCAAGATGATATGGGACCTCATTCGCTTCTTGATGCTCGTCTATTCCGTGCTTGCGGTAGAACTGACTCCCAAGTGGAACAATATTTCGGACGCCTACACGATCTAGTCCACTTGACAGCTTATTCTATTTGTCATCGGAATCGCCAGCATCGTGAAACTAGTTCTTGACATTAAAAGCAAGCATTCGGTAAGTATATCCACAAACCTAAGAAAGATTCGTGCCTAGGTAGCTCTTCAATTGTACTTTGTTGCTGACGAGTAGACAGAAGACGAGAGAAGAGACCGAGGAAGCAAGTCAAGCGCAGCTTGCACAGATAAAAAGTGAGCTTGAGAGAGTAACAAGTAGGCTCCAGCTTAAAGGCAGAGGCGGAATTAGCATGCAGGATGCCCATGGAAGGTGGGATGCTTGCAGGCTTTGACGTAGGGGCAAATTGGTGATTGGTCTAGCTATTGCAAAGTTCTTGACTGATCCGATAGCTCTAGCCATACTCTGTGGCTATGACTGTGTACCTGACGAGTGGAGTATTTCCTCCTCTAGACGCTCTAGAAGTCCACGGCCGCTATTGACAAGACCTCAAACATGATCACATGACACGTTATGAAGCTTGCGGCCCGAAGTGAAGTTTCGGAGCGCGAAAGACAGTGAAAGAGGAAGCCCGAGGCCGGCCAGCATTACAGTTCTAGAGGCTCAGCAGTAAGGAGAGGTTATTGGTACGACCCGATGTTTCAACTCTGTGTGGCTTTAGTGGAGGAGCCATGTGATTTTTCTCGGACCTTTCGTAAGGTCCGCTCCAGGAGTCGCTTATTCAGATTGCGCGGCAGGGGCTGAAAATCATTGACGATCGCTGCGAGACGAGTTTCCCCAGAGCACACGACCTTGCCTGTCCTCACACCAGCTGCGTAAGAACTTGATCCACTCAGGCCCAGCATTACGAGATCAATGGTGATCTTGGGA
Source organism: Cairneyella variabilis (assembly GCA_001625345.1). Classification (NCBI taxonomy): domain Eukaryota; kingdom Fungi; phylum Ascomycota; class Leotiomycetes; order Helotiales; genus Cairneyella; species Cairneyella variabilis. The sequence goes on along the minus strand of AYLM01002614.1, from coordinate 27,824 downwards.
ATGATGTTCTCAGTGCCCTAAACGAACTTCAGCGAAAAGTACTCTTCTTCCAGAATTCGATTAGAAAGGCATTGTGTTTTCTAAAGAGCATCGCACAGTCTATGTAGATGTTCAAAGAGGTACTGGGCATTTCGGAGCATATGTCTAGATGATACAAATCATATCTAGAGGAAGTCCGGCATCACCTTTTCGCAGCTGTTAGGCTCTGGCATGCACCCCTGGTAGACATTCGTTTGCATGACATCTCAAACAGGCATATACAAGGAGGTATGAAACATTCGTAAAAGTGTACAATAAACGCTTGATAGTCTTCCAGGTTTAACCATCAAGAAAACTCGCATGGTCACCTGACTGTTTAAAATCTGACTCGCCTGCTTTGAAATCATGGCGCGAAAGCGGCACACAGCTTTGTCAGCTGCATAACCATGCACCAGATGCACGACGCCCGACTACCTTGAATCCCAGATCTTGTCGCTCACCTCACGTGTTGTTAGCTGTGCTCCTCCCCCCCTTTAAATATCTCGGAGAGGGGTCCCACTCCGGAGCGGACAATACCCTTCTCAATTTCCAGGATGTCGAACGATATTGCAATGGACGGCACCGCCACCGAGGATGAAGCTGCGGCAAAGCTCGTCACAAGAGTAAGCCTGCACAGACTTTTTCTACCACAGCTTCGATACTAATTCAGTGCAGGCTTGTGATATGTGCAGGAAAAAGAAGATTAAGTGCGAGCCGACTTCCGATATCTGTGTTCAATGCAGAAAGTACAAGACAATATGTCATTTTACGCCGATTGCAGTGAAGCGGAAGCCGAGGATGCCAGCTGGGTAAGTTCTGTGATGAAAACTTAGGGAATATTGAAACTTAATCAATCCAGGCATAAGCGAGTCGAGGAACTCGAGAAGAGACTAAAAGCTATGGAAGAGCAACTAGCACGTGCTGTCCGAGAAGCAAAGAAGAGTAATCAAGGCGAAAACCACACGGAGGTTGCCAGACGAGAAAAATCTCCTCCTCGATTCGAAGAAGTCACTGTGGACAATCGTTTTTCCGAATCGTTCAATTCAAATCCTACAGGCCGGATTTCAATGATTGGGCCGAGAATCGAAGAGCTTGCTGATCTTGATGCTCCCGCCAGAAACCCCTTCAGACCCGGTAAGCTCAATTATTCCATTTCATTCTACTTGGTGCTGAATTCAAATAGGGGCTATGTTGGTGGATCTTTCGAATCGCAAGCTCTCTGAGGCAGTGACCTGGAAACTCACACCTACCAGCAATATCTTCTCCAGGAGGATATTCAAACCAATTCCGCCGAAGCATGAGACAGTACTACTCATTCAGAAAGCTTTTCAGGGTTTCAATTCAGCATTTCCCCTGTTCGATCCTGCAAGCGCCGCACAGATGTTGGACTACCAAGAAGCTGGACAGCAAGATCCGTCGTGGTGGGCAAGTCTGAACGTGTGCCTTGCTATGGCGCATCGATTCGAAGGTATGAGGACCTTGGGTATAGCTAAGATAGAAGACCGACATGCATGGGGATACATGCAAAATGCCCTCGCTGTGGTCCCCGAACTTACCATGCTGAAACCGAAATTATCCTCGGTGCAGGCACTCTTTGGCATCGCCATCGTAGTACAAGGGACCCCCAACCCACATCCCTATTCCAATCTAGTTGCGCAAGGAATTAAACTGTCTCAAGAACTTGGGCTCCATAGGAAGTTTCAGCCCCCCGGCCTGACACCTGATGAAGTTGAGTTGCGGAAGCGAGTCTTCTGGACGGGATATTTTCTCGACAAGGACAACAGCTTGCGGACTGGACAACCGCCAACTCAAGATGATGACGATATGGATATTGAGCTACCAGCTGAAAGACTTGACTATGGTCCCGACTTCAACATATATTTAGAATCCAACGGCATAGACCTGGACTTCTTTTTTCTGCGGGTCAAGCTTGCCATCGTTCAGGGCGAAATCTACAGACGTCTCTGCTCGGTCAAGGCTCAAAGACAACCAATTAACGAGCGCATGAGAGCCGTTTCTGAACTGGAAGCCAAACTTGAAGCTTGGAAACAGGCCGTGCCGATGGACTTCAGGGCTGACTATGTTATGCCTCCTGAAGGCTCAAATCTCCGGGCTATTCCTCCTCTTCTTCACAGCATCATTCTCCGACTCAACTACTTCCTCTCATTGAACATCATCCACAAATTCTCGTCACCGTATGCACAGAATTCACCGGACTTTGACGTGTTTGACGAGAAAGAACGCCATGAGATGCCGGCGCCGATCACGACTGTGGAAGAGGCGAGAAAAGCATTGCAGCTTATGCTCATCACTCCGCGGGGAGACTATGCTTGTATTTGGTAAGACTTTTGCGAACAGGATGTATCTCAAACATGACGCTGACCGGATCAGGGTCGCACTATACATATTCGTCTCGGCAACTAAAACACTGCTATCAAACATTATCTCAGAGCCTCTCAATCCTCTTGCAAAGTCTGATCTGCGCCTCATCGAACCATTGCTTAAACTTCTCGGTCAACTGACCAACGAAGGCAGGAGCGAAGAAGTAGTCAAGATGTACGAGTCTTGTATGCAATTGTTCCATGAAACCAAATTATGTGTCCAGAATGCCGAAATGGTGGCACAACGCGGAGAGGCTCCGAACATTAGCGAGAAGAGCAGAGAAAAAGAGAGTCTGGAAGACTTTATAAGGAGGATTGAGGGTATTAGTAGAGGGTATGATGATGTGGAACTTCCGGATGTGCAGCCGGAGATGGATTTTCAGCTCCAGAATGGTGGAGTTGATGGGAGGGCGGAAACTTTTGAGGAGTTGCTTGGGGATATGACACAGGCGGATGTATGGGCTTGATGCGACACTTCTGTATGGAGCATGAGTTGACTCTTTCAATTCATGAGTTCATTGGGGTATCTCGCAATCTATTTCCATCTTCGGCGACCATTTTGACGACGTTTGTATTGACCCGATGGCTCGATCCTTCCCGAACCGATGTTGCCAATCTCCTAATCTAGACAAACTTTATACGAATTCGCCTATCAGCGTCCCGTTCCCGGTGGCACAGCTCTCCACCCACCGGACCCAACCACATTTGCTTACATAATTCAACAACTACGTTGGTTCATGATAGCAATGCAACATGCGGCTCATATAACTACTGACTAACCTCTGTCTTTCATCTTCATTATGATCAACTTACCTACGAAAAGGCTCATCGAATCCTCACCACGATGACCGAACTTCGAGATAGCGGGATCTTCAACCTCGCGAGCGGGAAAACCATCGGTATCGCCCATTACGGCACTGCCACCGGTATTCCAATATTCTACTTCCACGGTCTCCCCTCCTCCCGCCTCGAAGGCGCCCTCTGGGACACCGCCGCCAAATCCCAAAATGTCCACCTCGTTGCCCTCGACCGTCCAGGCATCGGCCTCTCCCTCAACCAACGCGGCCGCAAGCTGCTAGATTGGCCTCCTATCGTCCTCGAGATTGCTGACGGTCTCAAGATCTCGAAATTTTATGCCTTGGGCATGTCAGCTGGTGGACCGTATGCGCTGGCTTGCGCGTACGCGCTTCCGAAGGAGAGATTACTTGGCGCGGGTACGATCGCGAGTATGAGTCCGGTATCGCTGGGAGTCGAGTCAATGAGTTTTGGGATTAAAGTCGTAATGTTCGCGGCGAAGTGGGTGCCGTGGGCGGGGAAGAAGATGTATGACTGGACAGTCATCCCCAAGGCTCTAGATCCAGACCCGGAAGTCTTCAGAAAGAGGATCGAGGACAGCTTCGCGACTCGGAGTGAAAGGGATAGAGAGGTGTTTCTCGGTAATGAGGAGGTGATGGATATGTTTGTCAAAGGAGCGAGGGAACATTATCGGCAGAATGGAGAGGGGCTGCTGGATGAGTGGAGGAACTTTGTGAGTGGGTGGGGTTTTGAATTGGATGGGATTAAGTGTGAGAAGGTTAGGTTGTGGTGTGGGGTTGAGGATACGGTGTGTCCGGTACAGTTGAGTAGGAAGATGGACAGGGAGATCAGGCAGGCGAAGTTGGTGGAGTTTGAAGGGGAGACGCATCTTACAGTTGTGATAAGCAAGGCGGAGGAGATTTTGAAGGGGTTACTTGCTGATGAGTAGGAACTTGGAGCCACTCCACCGTTCATCGCTGCCCTTGTCAGAGATAAGACTTGAATTAAAGTCAGGTATCACAATGGCCGGAAAACCTGCTGTTGCCAATTCATTCCCAGATGGGATCTTGGCAATTGAGGTGCTTCCATTATGTACTTAGGTCTCAAAGTTCTGTGGTAGATGCCCGTGTAAAACGCATGCTACCACTGCATACCCAGAATTCCACCTTCAAAGGCGCAGCTCCAACAGTCGAATTCTTGCCTCCAACTCCATAACCTTGTCCTCCAAGTCAAAGTTCTTCTAGTTTTTCTCAATAAGCTTTCTCTCCGTGCCCACAAGCTCTGTCAACATGGTCGTCTTGTCGACAAAGAGGGTGTTAACAATGGCCTCGTTGTAATGCCCCTCCCATTGTTGGACACTTTTTTCGGCATATGCTCTCTGCATTCGGCGTATATTTTCTGCATATCCAGACAACGACTCGTTTCGTCCATCACTTTTAGTTGGAGGATCTAGAAGCCAGACAGTAAGTCGGAATGAGCTTGCCAGTAGATTCTAGTGAAGGGCTTCTGCAGATAACTTACTAGCTCGGCATTGCAGTTGTTTAATTGATCGATCAGTCGCTGCTGGCAAGTAAGGTCGGACTTAAGCTTAGCAATGGTGGCATCGTGCTTCGCGATGGTCTCGTTGACTGAGGTCTGTTCTGGCATCGTGTTGGTATTGATGTGTAATCGAAGTACAGGGCTAAACTTTCATGTCTACCTTGGACTATTGGGTAATAATTTGCAGCGACAGGCGAAGATTCATAGAATTATCGCTGGAGGGCGATATTGTGATTCAGGGGCGGTCGCCCAGGTCGTAAGCGAGAAGGATTTGCGGTTGAAGGGGGGCAAAAAAACCACAGGCAGTACCCGCAGTAGTTGTTGATTTGGTCTAAAGAAGCATTATAGCACAGACAAAAAGAGTGTTTATTCCTCTACGCCTGAAGTCTTGGCTACCTCCATCGAAAAGAGACCAATCAATACCCATTCTTGATATCATCGACCCACTTCTCAACATGCGCATCTACTTCCAACCAGCATTACCATTCCCACATCTCGCTCAAGAGCAAAAATTCAACACTTACAAGCAGGAGCCTGCGTATGTACCGGCGGCGTCAACACAAGCGAACTCGCATCTATGACTCGCAGCCTCTGCACTCCATACACCCTAGCCTTCGTATCCACAACCGCCATACTATCATTCTTCATCCCCATCTTACACGTCGAGCTCGCATGATCAATAACACTCACACTTTCCTTCCTCAAGTAATCTAAAATCTCAGCATGCGTTGTGACATTAGCTCCTGGTAGAACTTCTGGGCCCGTAACAATGGAGGATGGAAACTTGAACCAGATCTCCCGCGCACTCCGGATAGCTTGGATAGCGACTTCTTGGTCGGTAGGGTCGAGAAACCAGTTTGGTGAGATGAGGGGCTTGTCGAGCATAGATGCGGAGGTGATTGTTACGTTTCCGCGGGAGAGCGGAGCGACGAGGAGAATGTTGATTCCGGCGGAAGAGGAGGTTGATCCGTCAGAGGAGAAACCGTATTCGATTTCTGGCCAATCTGCGGGGAACTTGGAGAGCTGGGCTAGAGCTTGAGATGAGAGGTTTCAGCGGTAGGATGCTGGGGGCTTCTCGTAGGCTAAAGTACTGTTAAGTAGTCTGAACTCGTCATTTGATGAGCAGGAAGAAGAGACTACTGATTGAGATAGTGGACACTTGGGTTTGTGAGTGGTCCTGAGGCATTGCGGATGAACTCGGGATTTGCTTGTGACAAAAGCGCGGCGCTGTTCTCGATTTGCTTGGTTGCGAGGGTGGACACCGGATATGATACCTCACCGATGTTGCAGCTGTCTCTCATGTTCGGACCCACTCCTGGGGAATCCACAATGACAGTGATGTTGTGCTGTCTCAAAGTCGCTGCTGGGCCAATCCCAAGATCATGAGAAGTTGCGGGGAATGGTACTGCTTTGTCAGCCTTTTCTTGATTGAGAGAAGAATAAAACGTACAGCTCCAGCACTGACGACGACTTCCTTACCAGCCATCAACTTGTAAGGCACTCCCATTGACGAGACGTTGACGCCTACGGCAGTTTTGTTTCAATCGAACAGAATGTTCATGGTTTGTGTAGACTGGTAGATCTTCACAATCATGCCGGAGTTCCTCAGGGTTTGCTGTAGGAAAGATGCTTCAGCAGAGCTTCTTGTACAGTCTGTATTATCTACAGCCAATGCGGTCCATTGTGAGCCGTTCAAGATGCCTGAAATGAAGTCTTCAGCAGCTGGAAAGCCGGCAGCACTGAAAGTCGATTGGGCATGAGTCGAAATTGGGAGGCCATAGTTTGGAAATGACGCGTGAACAGGCCCTACACTTAGGCTATATGCGTTCAAGCCGATAGCTGCCACACTGGCATTGGCTGCTCTCTTTCCATCGTCGGTAAGTGTACAATTGATGGACTTCTTGTAGTAAGGAAAGATGTTCTCCCGGGCATAGCTGTCATCTCCAACTTCTTCTGCCCAGAGATCGTATGTTCCTTTCGAGCCCCTTTTTCAAATTAGCAAGATCAATGAAACTAGACTTTGTGCTTGAGTCACCTTTGATATATCATCTGATTCCTACCAGAACTACCACCCAAGCATTTCCCTTGCCAATGGGGGATGACCCGGTGGTCCAGTTGCTACAGGCGAATCAATAAAGACATCCCAGGTGACGAGGACTGGTAGAATTACGGGTCAAGGTACGGTTTCAAGGCCCCAGTCAACCAAGGGCTAATCTGTTGCTGTAGAGGTGCTCCAGAATGGAATCTGACCATAGTTGCCATTGCTGATCTCGTAAAAGCTCCCAGGCTCGATCACAGCGATGTTCAAAATTGGATTTTCAGCAAGGCGGTGAGCAACAGTAGGGCCAACTGTGCCTCCACCTACAACCACAGAGTCGAAGGTCGCATTTTGGAGTGGGATTCCGAAAGGGGTTCCAATCAGATTTCTACCGATCTAGCCACATGCGTTTGCATTGGCAGCAAACATGCTTAGAGAAATGAGACTGAGTATGGAGATATTTGTTTTTAATATTGTTTGTAACAGCTTCATGTTGGACTTCGTATGAGAAGTAGTCGTGACTGACGCTAGTTCAGAACTTCTGGCGAACTTCTTTGCGAATATATGCAAATGCTCCAACAGGAGCTACAACCACTGACGTCTCGTCGCATAGTTCAGCCTTACTCGATTGCCGAGATTCCGCACAATGCAACGCCCTCGGGATGATCAATCAGATTTTCGATATCGGCTTGCCAAGCGCAGCCGGCGTCACGTTCGTGGCGGGGATGGCGTCGGAAAGCATCCGCTAAGGCAAGTACAGACATCGAAGTCGAGGGCATACCGCATGAAAGCCCAAGAGTGCAATAACCATAAATGATAGTGTACAGTAGCAGCAGCGGCCGCGGCCGCGACTAGAATTGACGAGGAGATCTTGAGTACCAACAACCAGGATGGTCACGTACTTCATACCAGGATTCTGGTGTGATCTCTTCTCTCTTGCATATAAGGAGAGAGAAAACTTTTGGAAAACAAGAAAAATTTAAAATGAAAGAAGAGTGGAAATTCAATGGGGATAAGGCCTGAGAGAGAAACTGATCATGGACCTTCAGTCGCTAAGCTGATTTCTCAAATACAAACCTGCCATGCTCGAATACTTTGGAGATAACTTGAATAGGCTGAAGACATATGCAAGTGGATTATCAGCAGCTACGAGCCGTGTGCAGGTGGCTGCCAGAAGAATAATCTGTTCAAGACTTGTTAAAGTCAGTCGGGATGGATGCCGAGCGACAAGGAGATGGGAAACATTGGAAACCACGCTAGATCACGTGAAGCTCACAGAGCTTTTCTTGCGGTCCCGAAGTCTCTTTTTAATCTGAACTCTTTTCATCTCAGCATCCCAAAACACGAAACTCGATGAACCAATCCTAAGATGTGGATTTGTGAATACTGGAGCTTGGGGTCATGGCATTCTCATCCTAAGAATCGGAGGCAACCGATTTTCATTTATTGCAGACCCTCTCAGTCCTTGCGGCGCTGGCAAAGTCCACTTTTGCTCACCCGAAACAGGCCACGCGAGGAAGATGCGCCATGCATATTGACGCGACGACGACTCAATGAGCTCAGCGCCACTGCCAATTTCTTGTTCTCCAAAATCCAGATCACACATCTTCCGCATTTGTTCGATGTGATTGGTGGCAGATTTTGGAAACAAAAGCATCTTAGTGAAGAATCTATCTCACGATGCGATGACTTATGGGCCGAAGAATATCCACATCAAGGAACTATGGCTGAGAAAGGTCTTCGCCCTTGGAGTGTGAAGCTACAAAAGGATTTCTTCGTCCCCAAGTTTGAATTTCTCTGCATCGAAAGATTTTTCTCTTCTATTCAGTCATTTGTTCCTTCTTTTCTTGTCGATTTGAATCGATTTTCCAGCTGGGGTGTTGGAACCTTACAGGGCCTTAGGCCCTATAGGGACCACTGCAGCCTGGCAGGTTACAGTGGATGCCTATAGGCTGTAGTAGGCTACAGTGAGTGAGTCACAGGCCCTACAGGGCCCAAGGGCCCTATAAGTACAGGCTCCATATCCTCTGTAAATAGTCAGTTCAAATCGAGTCGTCGCTTGCACCCTATAGCCACACCCTGAACCGCAACACTGGGCTAGTCCTTGCCTTCCAACATTCATTCATCAGCCTGGTGCTGACATATCTTCCGCTTTATATATCACACTCCTTCAAACATTTCTACCAAAAAGCTTATCAACATGCGTTCCTCACTATTCTTACCCCCAGCCGCGGCGACAGCTATGCCTAGTCCTCGGTATACCCCCACTCGAACTCGGGAATCACCTTCCAAAGTGCCGAGGACTCAGCAACCGGTTTTCAATTTGGTGTGCCTCTTCCTGAGGATGCTGGCTCAGACTTTATCGGTCAGATGGTAAGTTGCCCTTAACCATATTTGGAAATGTCACAAAAACAGCTTTTTAGAGATCGTACCTACGAACGGCACAGGCTATGGTGGAGTCTCCCTCACTGGTGAAATGGTGGGTAGTATTCTCGGCGTAGCTTGGCCAAACGATGGAGAGGTGGCTGCCTCTATTCGGGAAACCAGGTATTCAGCACCTATCGCCGGGATCATATGCAACGCTACCATACCTAGCGGCTATACATCGCCTGGTGTTTACTCCGGTACTGGGCCCACCTTGAGTGCAATTGTAGATGGTACCTTCATCAACTCAACTCACATGTCATACAATTTCTTGTGCAGTGGTCGCATCACTGGAAGTTATGCATTTGACGTCAACAGCACAGACGCTGTCATTGGCTGGGCTATGTCCGCCTCGATCCCTACCAATCCTTCCTCTGCCTCTGGTGCAACCTTCGTCTACCACGAGGCTGGCTACGCTGACTTTGCCGTCGATGTCTCGAGCGCCAAGTCTGCAAGCTATGCTACATGGGCCTCCATGGGAAGCATTAGCACTAGCAACAACAGCACAACATCATCCAACTCCACTTGCCCATCTTCATCTGCAAACACCACTGCTACTGTGTCACTCCACTTACGACTAATCGTTGCTGGTGCCGGACCAGCTGGAATCATCGTCGCCGAGCGTCTTGCTGAAACAGGCAAATCGGTTCTGTTGATCGAGCGAGGTGCCGCGTCCACTTATGCTACTGGCGGTAGAAGTACTGTCAGCTGGAACGATACCGTAATTCAGTACGATGTTCCATCTATGTCTTACTATCTCGCCACCGCATCTGACACCAGCGAGTACTGCACTGATGTCGCAAACATGGCCGGATGCATTCTTGGTGTAGAACCATGGTCAATGCATTGATGTTCGTTCGACCTCAGGAGGCTGACTTCAACGACAAATGGCCGGTGGGATGGTAGTGGATCGATGTTAACGGCGCCGCTGACAGGTTGTATGAGCGCAACCCAGAAACCACAATGCCGTCCAAGGACAAGCTACACTATGATCAATCCGTAAGCGCACTCTCTCACCGGTACCAATCTGCAACCAACTAACTCTATACAGGCATATAACATCCTCTCCTCATTATTTGATACGATGGGATGGTCTCACATTGATGCTATTGAATCATCCAACGCTAAGACTCAAGTCTACAGCTATCCACCATTGGGACATTCAAGGCGGTCTTCGTGCCGGCCCTGCCAAGTCATACTATCCACTCGCAAAAACCATGGCCAACTTCAAGCTCTCGCTCAACGCCAAGGTCGTCCGCGCCGTCCGAGATAACACGATCGTCTCTAGTGTTGAAGTCGAACTGGCAGATGTTTCTAGCCAAATCATCAACCTCAACACCGGACGTGCTGCCATCCTTGCCTCGGGTGTGATGTTCACCCCCCAGAATCCTGTTCAGCAGCGGTATTGGCCTTACTGACCAAATTACTACGGTCAAGAACGGCTGCGCCAGCGTCACCCTCCCCGCCGAATCCGAATGGATCAACCTTCCAGTCGGCTAACACGTCATGGACCACCCCATTTTTACTCTCACACTCAACGTCTCTTCATCCATGAACATTGCCTCTATGCTTTCCGCCGCCTTCACTGATCCCAGCCAAACCAACATCGACCTCTTCGCCCAAGGCAACGGCCCACTCGTGCAGTCTGGCCAGCATCTTAACTTCTGGACCTCACTCAACACTACCAACGGCGCTCAGTACTTCCAAGGAACCTACAACTCCCCTTCCAATGGTACTATTCGTATCAAGCTACATCTCACTCACGGCTTGACCTCCACTGGTGTCCTTGGCATCAGTTCCGAGGGCGCAACATAATTCACCACCAACCCATGGATGAACACCGACGCCGATATTGCCAACATCAAATCCATAATCAACATCCTCTATAACGCAGCCGGAAATAGTTCTCCTCACCATCACCTCCGCCTCTGCTGACTCTATGATTTCTGCCTCGTCATACACGACTGGTGACCACTTCGTCGGCACTACCATGATAGGTGCCTCCAATGACGGAACCGCGGTCGTCGATACCGACACCAAGGTTTTCGGCATGGATAATTTGTATGTAGTGGACGCGCCTATTCATCCCGATCTCCCAACCGGTAATACTCAAGCTATTGTTATGGTTGTCGCTGAGAAGGCCGCCGAGAGAATCATAGCTGTTGCCGGATCGGGGTCCAACACCACCACTGCGGTCACGACTGGAGGTAGTGCTGGTAGCTCTCCTACCACGCCTACGATTCCAGATGATGAGGATGATTGTGAGTAAAATGGGGTTCTTTGATTCTTGGATATATTTTGAGCTGAGGAGTTGGGCTGTGAAACTTCGGCAGGTGGAAGGTACGATTGTACCAACAGCTTCGTTGTATATATTATCGCTTTGTGAGCGATGGAACAGACTATTCTTGGAGAAATCACTAGATGTTTATCACCGCTGTGGCTTTGTTTGACCTTTTTCCGCGCTGTGCCGCCTCGCTTGTTTTAGACGACAACGCAACGACTGAGAGGAGAATAGGTAGAAGTCTCGGCGCGTGTGGAAGGTTGGACGAACATATTATCCATAATTCTAAGTGTTCATATATACCTAGGTACTCTTACTCACTGCCATTATAAAAATTAGAGCACCCCGACTCCGTCTAAGAGTCCATCATCATAGGCAACAATACATTCTCCGTCCAATTCCAAATCTGGCTGGAATCGTGGGCTTGCCACGTTGCACCCGTATACCACGTACTCCTCTTACCCTGCAGCGCATTCAGCTCTCTATAAAATCCATTCTTGATCGCCTCCGTGGACACGGTCAACTCGAACGGTGCATGGTTGTTAAATCCCACGAACTCTGGTGTCCCATTTACAGTTGGATATCCAGCACTCTCCACAACTCCCGCAAGTTGAGCTAAGATATCAGCCTGCACTTCCGCATCAGAGATCGCGTATGGACTAGTGTAGTACGCCGTATGCAGTCCCGGAAGCCCAACAGCCCCAATACCGTAGACTCCCGGCATGGGAGGCAGAGCATAGGGTGCCGCGGGATCAACATTATTGACTGAGACGTTATCCGGGAGTCCTGAGTTCCGGATCACGGCGTCCCAGTAGTAGCTATTGTTGAACTGCCCGAAGAGCAATGCCTCGTGTGCATCGAGGTCCATGAAACTGAGGCTTGAGAGCTTGGGCTGGATGGCAATGAGAAGTTTGGATGCTTTGACGAGTTTGATGCCTGATGGAGTTGAGACGATGACTTCGACCGAGGAGTTGGTGCGCGAGACGTGTGTTACGTTGCTGCTGACCAGTGCTGAGGAGCCGAGCTCTGCGAGGGCTGCGTCGTAGAGTGCGTGGTTGTTCTGTGCCGCTGTTGTGAGGAAACCTTCTCCGTTGTCCAGGATGATTTGTGCTGTGGTTGGTGCGAAGTACTTCATGATATATATCGTGGGCTGAGCGAGGATGTTGCCCACGCCTTCGATGTATTCGAACGCTATGTAGGCTAAGCCATCGAGTTTGTATTTTGCGATGAAGTCGCCGAAGGGCATGAGCAGGTCTTCAGGTACTGGATTGGGAACATTCCAACCATTGAAGAGGTCGGGGTACTTTGCCATCTGAGCAAGATATTCAATGAGCGAGGCAGTGAGATTTCCTGATGGAAGAGAAGTGGATGGGACGATGGTGCCGTTCTGCATATCGGCGTAGATCTCAGTTGAGGGAATATATGCGGATGCCGACAAAAGAATATTGAAGTGGGCAAAGTAGTTTGTGACGACGGAAATATTATCAAAGGATATGACTCCGTAGTCGAAGGTCTTGCCAGTGACTGGGTCATGGAAAGTATTCACGTGACCTCCTAGAACGGCCTCTCGTTCTATCACTGCTACTGACTGTCCCATTTGCTCCAGGCGAATTGCTGCGTAGGTACCACTGGAACCTCCACCAATGATGCAGACATCTCGAGTAATGATATTAGAAGTGGAGAAATCTGCTTCATTGATCTGGGCGGCCGCTTGTGTAACATTTCCTAGCAGCAGAACGCAAAATGGCAGGATGCAAGTCCAGAAATTCATGATGACAGTATTGTTCTTAAAGATAGGCAGGAAATTCAGGACTGACAGGAAATCAGAACAGAAAACGAACCCTTCAAGAGGGCAGTCGATAATTTATTAAGCAGAACTATCCGTTCAGCTACTATCACACCATACCAGAGCCAGAGCTAACTGGGTGGAGATTGGCATCGGCATGGGACTACCGGGAGATGCTTTCCTCTGGATCCGAGACGGCCAATAGCAAGATACCTTGAGGGACCGGAAAGGAAGTTCAAGGGGCTTTAAGCATTTGCGATATTGAAAGCATCCTTGCATGCAGGAAACCCCGCACTAAATCGGCCGCCGTTCGGATTTGGCGATATTCCGAATTGGTGGAATCTTGCGAGGACGGGGAACTAATACGAAATACGAATGCGTTTGCAGAAAAGAGAAAGTCTTTCTTATGGTGTTTTCAGATGGTTCAGTTATGAGTGCTGACAAGTGCAAATGATGGCTGTGTTGTGAGATCGGATCAAGCTCATGGAGAAAGGACGTCGCGATTGACCAATGCCGAGGCTTATCCATATCAATAGGAAGACTGAGCAGTATCAGTTGAAAAGTATTCGCAGGATTATCCAGCGGGATGGACTTGGTATCTAGCTACAATAAGTCCTTGTCCATCTAAATTCTGTGCCTCAGTTCCGCATAAGCGTGAGCCCAGAAGTACAGTCATGTGACTAGAATCATGTGATATCTACTTTTCAAAAGCCATCACTGCATATCTGAAGTTTCCATTCGCGAAGCCTCTTCTCATCGCTCGGAATGATTGGAAGAACGCAAGGCCATCACGTCCCTGGGATACTGCGAATGCCCACAATGCTGGATTCTGGATCAGGCCCCAAGAAATATCCCTGCAAAGTGTGAGTGCCTGCAGAAGCTTGGTCAAGGGAGAGATACATACCAAGTCTTCGATACTTGTTTGCTAATATCCAAAGATTCTGCGAAGACTTTCAATCCTGCTTTGTCAGCCATAGCGACATACCCTTGTTGGGTGCAAAGAGGGGGCAAGAGCATGCCATCTGAACATGCCGTCAGTCAAAAACTTGATCCAAGTCAAAGAGCGATATACCTTCTATTGGCGCAATATCAGCTTTCATTTGCTGCTCTGTTAAGCCCTCATTCTTGAACCAATCTGCAATGACCAACTTTCCGCCTTCCTTCAAAAGCAAGGCCGCGTTGCGAAAGAACAACTCCTTATCTGGGAAATGGCTCAGTGCCTCCGAAATCCACACACAGTCGAACTTCGCGGTGTTTGGCTCGACAGTGAAGAACTCTCCCATCTTCTCAGCGTCCAGTTCAATGAAGCGTACAGAACCATCTCCAATTTTCATCGTTGGGTCGACGCTGGCGGCATCACCACTTGCTTCAAGCGTGAGCTTTTTCGCAATCTCAACTTGACGACCACTAATCGTCACACCCGTGACGTTACAATTATGGTTCTTGGCAAGATGACGAGATGTGCCACCAATTCCACAGCCAACATCAAGGACAGAGCTCCCAGCTGGTAAAGCAGACCGCTGAAGCAGAAGATCAATCAATTGAACCTGAGCCTTCTCCTTGGTGTCACTCGGGCTCAAAAAATACCCGTGATGAATGTGCTCGCCCCTATGTCTCGGTCAGAACGCCCTCTGGCGGGGTAGACACATCCGAGCGATTGATCACATACCAAAGAGAATAATAGTAATCCGACGCCAACTCGTAATGGTGCCTAATCCTCTCCTTCAAAGCATTGAACGAGATAAACGGCTCAGGATCCGGCATGCCAGTCCCGTACTTCTTGTCGACCTCACTGTCGTCAAGCTCCACCTTCTGTACACCGCTAACTTGGGCCTCAGTCCCTATGTCGCCCGTCATTCTGCTCCTGGAAATAGGAATTAAGTTCAGAGTTGACAAGAATATGATCTCTGGTATTGGATAATGAGATCGTGGTTTTCTTAAAAGCTTTTCGTTGAGACGTTGAGATTCTCTCACGACCATGGTTCCAAGTTACTGAGGGTCCGAGCCAGATAGGCCTGATGCGGTTAGTACGAGGTCTCGGTGCGGAGAGCTTGGCCTATTTTGGCTATTTTGGCGTACTCGCGTATCCCTGTTACATTTCCCCCCATAACATATGCTTATTTCTTGTTCTCACGAGCTTCATTTTCCCGCTTCCCTTCATCAAAATCATCTCACAAACGTCTTCGCCATACTTTGAGGCCGTTGATGTGTTCGAGGCAATTTTGAGCGGGTTTTCATGTGCTATCTGATGCGGAAGCAACGGTCTCAGCCGCTTCTGACGAAATTATGCAGGTACAATCCCGGTAATTGAATTCTGTGTTGCATCATTCGGAGCAACGTCCGCGATCGCCCCAGTGGGTGGTATATATCTTGGTTTGTGCCGTCTCGTCTATTGTTCTTGAATCATTCTACCTTCAAATAAAAATTAAGAACTTTCTGTTCTGCTGCAATCCATCTTCAAATCCCAGCATAGTTCACAATGGAGCGCCAAACCGAAGAGCCCCAGCGAGCTGATACCTCTCGCGCAGACGCAGAGTGGAAAGCCAACCCGGGCCTCGGGAATCTTGTACACGGTGCTGATCAGCCGGTGAGTCTACTTTTCCCTTTCGTATTTTCGTATCACGTGGACTCATATTTTTTTGTCCAGGGCTCAGAAGTTGATCGCTCAGGCAAAGCTGCTCCAATGCCAGATGGCGATTTCGAGGATCATGTCGCAAGTGGCGGTGGGAGTCGTGGCATCAAAGGGTGGACGGGTGACGGGAAAGGCTCTCTGGATCATCAGAATTGACCGCCGAAGAGTCAAACCGCGAATATCATTGTTTATTTAGGGCCTTACCTCCATATGTGGATCACCAACGGTCGTCTTCGCCCTTGGGCTATTTTGAAGAAATTTCACGTGACTTTCCTGGGTGCGCTTTGCCCGCTTCAGCCAACCTCGCTCTCCACGGTTGTCAGAAAGCTACAACAATTGGCACCGCCTCCTAAAGGAATTATTGGGCGCGTCGCCTATCTCCCCACGACTCTTAGATTGCGTAATAGTGCCTAGTCACATCATTCAGATCAGTCTTCTGTCTCAAGCTTCGTGTCGTGGCCCCGTTACTGCCTCACCTGGCTCGACATAGCGGTAAGTGCCGTTCGTATTCCTCAGCATAGCCTTGTAATTTCCTCCTTGCAATTCCATGTTATCAGATGGGCTTTCTTATGGTGAAGGTCGCCTTGTGTGTTGTCTAGTTTTGAGGCTATGTAGCGAGGTTATCATTGTCTCATCCGAAGCTGCCTGATCACTAGCGTGACCTTGCACGTAATGGAACACACTGACATGGATTCTATCATGAAACTCAGCTGTGTTGACTTCACCGCCAGATATCATCGAATCTGAACAAAGTTTGAGGGTAAGATCGGACTCGTGCATGCCGTGAGAATGCCAAGCATAAATGTTTTCAGATGGCATCTGTTCCGATGGAAGATGGTCACCATCATGGAAAGGCTACATCTATTCTTTTCAGCCATGTGGATGGTCAAATTCCCGACCTCTCTCGCCCTTCTACTTGTTGCTCTCGCTTCCCGAATCCGCCCCTCTTACTAAAACTTCTTCCCAGACGTCCGAGGCGAAGTATCATGGATCATTTCAAACAATTGCTTTTGCCAAATTTGACTCTTATCACCATGAGAAAGTAACCATTTATGGTGCGTTTCTGGTCGTCAGCCGCTGCTGACCCTACTTCAGGCGCGCTCTAACTCAAACTGAGAAGACTGCGTATGTCGATGCTGAGCTCTGCCTCATGTCTATCCCTGCAAAGATGGGCTACCCTGGCGTTCAGACCCGGTGGGACGATCTTCAATTTGCAACACATCAACTCCACCAACGTGGTCCATGACGTCATGAGTTCTCAATGACTCTACCTCTGCCACTTTGACCGGACTTCGCTGAATCCCGAATCCAGGGTGGCTTCCTCCCCTGGCACCGCTACTACATGCACTCCCACCTCCAGCTACTCAAAACCGAATGCAATTACACGGGCGTATAGCCCTACTGGGACGAGCTCCGCGACTCCAACCTCACCAACCTTCTCGAATCCCCCATCTTCGACCCAGTCTACGGCTTCGGCGGCGATGGCGTCTCCAACACCTCATACTCTATCTCAGATGGCCCATTTGCTCACATGACTCTCCACCTTGGTCCCGTCTACGAAATCACCGATCATTGTTTGAGCCGCAGCCTCAACGTCGACGCCATTGCTTGGGCTAATCAGACATACCTTGTCATAGTTTTCGCAGCACAAAACTACTCCACCGCCTGGCCACTCTTCTCATCTAAGCCTCACACAGCCGGCCACGCTGCCGTGGGAGAGATGATGTTAGACATTACTTGCAGCCATGGTGATCCTATTTTCTTCCTTCACGACACGAATCTCGATCGTTTGTGGTGGGAGTGGCAAGCAATTGACCTTACGAACCGGTTGTATGACATGGATGGCCAGAATGTGCCAACTGCGAAGTATATCTCGTCGCAGGAGTTGTATAGTACAATGTGACGGACTCATGGTTGGACTATGACCGGGATAATGGTGGGAATATGACGACGCTGAATCATACGTTGAGTGTGGTGGGTTTGCTGCCGAATGTGACGGTGAAGGATGTCATGGATATTCAGGGCGGGTTGTTGCGCTATGAGTATGTGTGAGTTGGGTTCAGAAGGGTCGTTGCAGAATCTCAGAGCGTCATGGAAATAGGAGAGCCACACATATGAGTGAGTGTTGAAGAAAGTGGCTTTTGATTTCTATTTGAATTAGGTTCATGCTTCAGCTTTGCAAAAGGGTTAGGAGTGTATGTGTTTTGATTTACCATTCACTAAAAAACAGATCCCATCTTTCCCTATACGTTCGATACATTTGATTGATCGCGAACTTCATTTCGAGAAATAAAATATAATTTACGACATAGACCAACGACTAATAGTTACAGCTGTAGTATAAATCATAGCAACAAGTCCAAGGCTCATCAAAAGTACATCTCCCGCCTTCACATACTTATTATCCGCGACCCCTTTCCAATGCAAATAAGCGGGATAGATATACACGAGCGGCACGCAAGCAAAAGATCCAATCAGAGCGACAAATTTGTCAAGATCAGCAGCTCCCAAAGCAGATATGACGCCACATGCACAAACTATGCTTGTTCTGAACGCATTTTTCTTCCACTTTATCGTCGGGTCTCTTTTTCCGGAGTGATGGCCGAAGAGTGAGCTTTCGATGATTCTCATAGCTGGGAACAGCTGAACGGGGTCTCCAACTAAGACAGCTAGTGAGTAGAGGAATTGGACGGCGTTGACCAGCTTGGAGTCTTGGGGGAGGTTACTGATGATTTCGACCGTTGTTTTGTCGCCAAATGTTGCGTAGCTAAGGGCACCTACGGAGGTGAAAATGATGGTGATGATGAGCATGACTGTGAACAGGAGATTCTCGAACTTTTGCGGCTCCTTCATTGACGACTGAACGGGTAAGATTAGACCGATGCCTTCGAACGTGAAGATGACGGATCCGATGGTCAGTGTGAAATCCTTTGGGTTGAATAGTTGGACGGTGTCATTGATACTTTCTTTGGCGATGGTCGATATATCAAAGTAGTAGATGTACCCTAGTCCAAGCAAAATGCAGACATCTGCAAGTAAGGCAGCGCCCCCGAGTTTCGATATATTGCGAACAAAGGCCAATGGAACGAGTACAAGTAGCTGAATCCCGATGAGAGCCTTAATCGAAAGCGGTGATGGACCCTCGACAACGGCTTGCAGGAATGAATACATGTTCTCGGCAAAGAATATAATACCGGCGCAGACAAATCCAAGTTGGGAGAGGGAAATTGAGGCCAACGTGATCGACCTCATCCTCCTACCTCCAATAGCTTCCGCGATATCGCCATATCCTCCACCATATCGTGCTCGACATCGCAGGAGTAGATGAAAGGCCAGACAAGAAACTAAAGACACTATCACCAAGGTAATAGAGGAGAATAACAGGCCGCCATTCTTGAAGGCTTTTGGGAGGAACAGCACTCCGGTCCCGATGAACGACTTCATCAGCAGGAAGAACGTCCTAGTGAGAGTGGCATCACCAGGCTTGCTTGCAGCTCGGGAAGTCTTTCGTCTAGCAAGTAGAGGTCGCCTTTCACCTTCTTGTTCTTCTGCCGACGAGATCCGGTGCTCCTCGGGGTCTCCTTCGTCCTCTTCGTCCTCAATTGCATTGTCATCGTCGGAATCTGCGAGATCTTCTCCTGCGAAAGAGCCATATAGATCGAGGAAGTAAACGAAGTTTCTCGTGATCGGAGCCGTGAAACTTTGGCGGCGCTGTTGTTGCACAAAGTGGCGTCGAAAGCCCCCAGGTTGTTTCTGTTCTGCCGCTGCCGCTGCCGTCGCCGTCTCTTCGCCCAAACTTGGCCTCTCAGGGTGTGAGAATGTCTGCGCCCGCTGGATTGGACTCGCTCGGGCACTGATTCTATAGAGATCGCGATGTATGTCCCCTCCCTGCAGCTTCAGTGAGCTCTCGTGTTCTCGTGCCTCTCCATCGCTTTTTTGTGTGGTGCTCGAGCTCTGTGGGGCTTCGTCGGGGTCGTCAGGCACCGCTCCTTCGAGATGGGCAGTGTATGCGGGGTCGAGGTGCCTCGAGACAATTCTTGCCCGTCTTCTCTCCTCTTCCGTATCTCGGTCGAGACTCGGCATGGGCAATCAAGCGATGCTGAACTTGCACAGGGTGAACGTGTTCTGCGTATTATTGTGACATAACTTTCGATGCTGTGGGTGCGGTGACGGTCTTTTGAAGATGTTTGAGTAATGACGTACTCGTAAAGACTTAAAAAAGTCTCCGCGGCGGCCGCATCGGTTCTTCTAGAATTCATAGCCGGCATTTTTATCCGGGACAGGGGATCGTGCAAAGAGCATGGGTTAAATATCACCTGATGCGGTCCGCTCTCCCACATTCAAATATCGGACTTGGTCTGTCGTCGAGAACTGCTTGATCCTCATTGTCCTTTTTGCCGTGCCATTTGCAGTAAATTCAATACCGCGGATCGGAATGTCTTTGGTGCAACATGTTTCTTCCACCGAAGGAGTAGACCATCGACAGCCGGAACCGTCGATTGAACCAGAACATACCGAGGCTATTAGACGGATTTTGAGCTACGACGCTTTTCCTCCCCCACAGGTTGAAGACCAAGCTGATCATATTGCTGCCTACAAGGTTTCGACAGCAAGACGAGCAGGTAAGAGAGCACTATTGTGGAGCGCGAGAATGAGCATCGCACTGATATAACGCAGTCCAAGTCGGTATCACCGTCCTTGTCTGCTGGCTCGCTTCCGGGATTATCTTTGGCTATGCTGCTATCAAACCTGTTCTGATCTCAGAAGGGGTCTATCGAGAATTATGTACAGATGATGAATTGCGACAAGGTGTCGTGGTTTGCATGGAACAGGATATCAGGTAGGATAGACATGGCCTACTCCTGATATTTTCGAGCCGAGCTGACCATGAACATGACAGACTGAACTTCTTTTTCACACTGGCTTCGGTCACCACCAATATCTCTGCATTACCCGTTGGAGCAATGCTGGATCGTTATGGCCCTCGTGTCTGTGGAATACTGGGCAGCATCTTCCTCGCCACCGGCAGCATCCTCATGTCCTATTCCTTTGCCATCCCAGAATTCGATGGCTACCTGATCGGTAACTTTTTCCTTGCGTTGGGCGGAACTTTCATTTTCGTCCCTTCCTTCCAGATGGCTAATGCCTTTCCCAAATATTCTGGGACCATTGTGGCGCTCATCACGGGAGCCTTCGATGCATCAGCTGCCGTGTTTTTATTTTATCGGATGGCATACGAAGCTACAGACCACGTTTTTACGCCGAAAAAGTTCTTCCTTTTCTACACAGTTGTCCCTACACTGATATTCGTGTTCCAAATCACAATTCTTCAACCCCAGAGTTACGACACTGTTCCCCAGCTCGAGAAAAAGATAGAAAAAGCCCACGACGCAACTCGAGACGTCCACTCATCCGACGACGAAATCTCCAACGAAGATGAAGTCAACCGTGTTCGCCACGAGCGTTCAGATCGTCGCAAGAACAAGATTCGAAAACTCGATAGGCTGCTTGGCAACGAAGGTGAACGTCAAGAGCGAGCTGACCGCGAAGAAGAGCGCCAAGCCAAAAGTGCTGTCTGGGGCATTCTTCACGGCCAGCCTGCCCATAAACAGATGCGCTCTCCCTGGTTCATCCTTATAACCCTCCTCACGGTCCTTCAAATGCTCCGCATGAATTATTTCATAGCCACTATCCGCTCGCAGTATGAGTTCATGCTTGGTTCTGAATCTCTGGCGGCGAGCATCAATCACCTTTTCGACGTCGCGCTCCCTGTAGGTGGCATCATTTGCACGCCTTTCATTGGACTGTTTTTGGATAACCTAAGTGTGCCAATGGTTCTAGCCGTCATCGTGAGTCTCAGCACAGTGATTGGGGTGCTCAATTCTCTACCGTTTGTTTGGGCGGCCTATATGACAGTCTGCCTTTTTGTATTATTGCGGCCGCTTTATTATTCTGCCATGTCGTAAGTCTTGACCTTCAATCTCCGAGACCCTCACCGCCGTGGATTGAACTTAACAATGAAAACGCACAGTGACTACGCAACGAAAGTCTTCGGCTTTGAAACCTTTGGCAAAGTCTATGGAGCAATTATCTGTCTCTCTGGTCTTGTCAATTTCTCGCAGTACGGCATAGACGCCGTCACTCTTGAGTTATTCCACGGTAATCCCACACCTGTGAATATTGTTATAGCTGCAGCTGGATTTGTGGTTGGAACCGTCCTGGTTGTTTTTGTGTGGCGGCAAGGGAAAGTTATTGGTGATACACAGCTCGATGGATGCATAGATCCTGAACGGCAGCTATTGATTCCTATAGAAGAGTAGGAGATGCGATGAGATTATAACATGTCTTAAATTTTTATTTTCCCGTGCTAGGAAAGGGGTAATTAGTGTCTAAGTAAAGGCTATAAGTTTGCTAACTAATTTATATGGAGTAGAAGAATTTAGAGATGAAAGGGACTCCCTTAGGAGAATATATATTAAACTACCTTATAATTTAGATAAAACACTAGGTATATTTTAGGACGTGTCTACTTTTGGAACCCTGGGGGCTTGTTTAGTCTCTTTGAGCAGGGTCGTTTAATCTTGACTAATTTGATATGAGAGAACGCTAGGTCAAACGAAGTTTGATTAGATTAGAAACGGGAAGACAACATCACTTGGCGAGGTGCTTAGGGTGCTCAGCTGCTTAGGGGAGCTAGCCAAGCCGAGGGTGAGCCTAGGGTAGTGAGCGCCTGAGCAAGAGCAGCAAGCTTACTAACCGAATGCGAAGCACAAGAGAGAAAAAGATGGTTGATAATACCGATAAACTCTATGCTCTTTTTTTCTCATGCCGGTTCCGTTTTAGTCTCTGGACGTGAGCACCGGCCGCTTTACCTGAGTTGAGGGTGAGCAAACCTGAGCGAAGCCTGAGCATGCCTGAGCCGAGGGTGAGCATGCCCGAGCAGAGCCAGAGTGGAGCCTGAGCAAGAGCCTGGGCATCGTGAGTGTTGAGATTACAGGTGCAACGAACTGAATTTGACTACAGAACCTAATTTACAGTGGGCAAGTACGTTGAATATATAGGGGCCTCAGGCCCCTAATATTCCCAACAGTGAGCACGCCCTGAGTCATCATAGCGCAGGTCCCATTTTGGCGCCCTGTCGCCCCAGCTATAGTTTCCTAGCCGAGTTTTGCTAAGGCACCCGATCTGCTCCCCCTACAAGGGTTCCTGCCAGAGCCTATTTGAGATCCTCAATAGAATTATCTTATACAATTCACAGATAAAGAATACAATAATATTGTGGAGAAATATATTACAATAACTTTTATCTTAAGATATACCTTGTAATATTATAGAAATGACTTACCGACGCCGATATCCGCCAATGTCCACCAATCCTCAGTATTGTATTTTAGTGCCCGAGGAATCTAGGCAGCACCTATAGCCTGTAGAGGTACTATAGCGTGTGAGCTACAGGGTGTGAAGCCTGAAGGAGGCCTGATTCTAGGCTCCTAGATCGTTGCCTACAGGGTCTCACTAACTAAAAATACAGGCTACTCATCACTGTAAAATAGCAATCGATTTGGAGTCAATATAAATCACTCCATGCTATTGCCTTCCATCCTGAATGACAGCCTGAAATCCAACATGCCCGTTCCCTAGGTTCTATTGCCCGACTTCTGTCTTAGTCCTACTTCATGAAGTTACCATAACCTTCACCCAAACATATATTGGACTCTGCAAACACGGCTATGA
This sequence comes from Cairneyella variabilis, assembly GCA_001625345.1. Taxonomy (NCBI): domain Eukaryota; kingdom Fungi; phylum Ascomycota; class Leotiomycetes; order Helotiales; genus Cairneyella; species Cairneyella variabilis. The sequence continues at coordinate 4,196 of AYLM01002614.1, read as the reverse complement.
TAGCATCAGGAGAGATTTTATAATCCTAAACAGTACCACTATCATTTTGTAGCGTAGCCTCGGCTCGTCGCATCTCCTTGTAATCACCCCTATGCTTAGCTTGATGATATGTTACTCTCATCCTCATGATATGCAAGTCCTGCGACAGAGAATAATATTTCTCTTCCCAATATTTAGCCGATACAACAGGCTTGTACCTCCTATATAATTGCAAAGTCAGATCCATCAACATAACTGAATACACAGAGGGAAAAGGGGGAGGATAGGAAAGAAAAAATTGGTTAAATCAAATTGTAGGCCTATGGTTTCCAACTTATTCTTCAATATGACGTACTCCGACTTAGCAACCCACTGGTCGTTGAATCACCTCCAAATATCGCTATATCCGGTGGTGTTCGACGAACTCAGGCTAGATTCGTAGTTTCCAGTAGCGCTTTCGCTATCTTCCTTTACTGAAACTTTCTTCGTTGATTTCTTGGTCTTCGGCTTCTTGATTTGTTTGCTGGTCAAATTGACATTCAACTTTTCCTACATTACAGATTCATTAAATTAATCTGGATGAGGAATTCAGGGCTTCGGGCCCACCAAACTGTTGAAGTGTTGTTACGCATTTACCCCCGAATCTCTCGCTTAGCACTCAGCAAGCCGCATTATACTGTAGAGATAAGAGGTGAAGATAAAGGAAACGGATACAATTCATCTGGCTGATACAATATTTGCTATCATGGTCAGGAGACTTTCGGAAGACAAGGTCTAAACAATCTTCATAGTAAGACTTAGTTGTCACGTGATCTCCTGATTTCTCCTCATGCTAGGGCTTGTGTTTAGACCGTCTCTCTTCTTTCTTCTATGTACACATATTTCATGTTATTCGATTGACGCCAAAAAATTCTCTTCATCCAAATCTTGTAAATCCCATCTCAATTGACTAAAACTCGATCTGCTGCGAGAAGAACTCTTGAATAAGTGTGAACCTGCTAGTATTTTGGGTCAGATATGAAGAACCCGTCGAGTCACCAAGCCACATGGTTGCAGTCACATTCGTGGTGGCCGCCGGGAAAGTAGTGAGGTTGCCACCATTTGGATTCCCAGTCTTGATGAAATTGGCCCAGTACTCGGACATCTGGGCCTGCAAGGCGTAATCTTGTGCGGTCCAGGTCAAGTTGTAATATGTGGGGATGTTCCCGAAAACATACCACAGCTCAGATCCATGGTAGGCACCTGCTGTCTGGTTTGGCGGCGCATGAGTCCAGTAGTAAACGAAGACATCGTTGGTTGCTCCTCCCCCGTACCAAGCTTGCGCCCAGTCCCATGGTGAGACACGGTTCACGTCGTCCCAGAATGCAAAGCTCATGTTTCCGGCAGAAGCGGCATCATCAGCAGGATATGCATCGAAGAATGTGGAAGATAGGTTACCCATAATCTCCTCGAAGCTTTCCTCGTATTCGTCGAGAGTCATCGTGGAATCTGAAGTTTCGCCTCGGTTATCCCCTGTTAGGATGGGAATGTCGCCGTGAGCGTTCAATCGAAGTGATTCTCCATAGAGGTATGGTAGAACGTAGCCGTCTATAACTGGACGCCAAAGTGGTGGCTCCTGGATGGCAGAGCTATTCTCGAAGACGGTTCCATCAAGAACGGTATCCCCGGCATTATCGTAGACGAGAAGATCGGCCATGGAGACATTTCGAAGTTCAGCGATGGTTGAAACGTTCAACTCAGCTAAGAAAGCAATGCCGCTGGCTTCAGCTGCGGCTTTTGTACGATGAGCGGTGGCCAAGCCGTAGGTTTCTGGGTCGTGCACGCCACGAGCGCCACTTTCAGCAATGGCTGCCACGATCTTATCGCTGGAGAGAGGGCTGTACATCATGTCTAGAGCACTCGCTGAGCCAGCTAAGAAACTAAGTTAGCAGCGGGTTCTCATGTTCATAATTCAGGATCGAAAGTAGCAAGAGTAGTGGAGAAATTCACATACCTGACTGTCCACCAACAGTTATATGGTCTGGATTACCTCCAAAAGCAGTTATCTCGGACTGCACGAATGTGAGGGCTTGAATCTGGTCGAGAAGTCCGTAGTTTCCAGATGCGTTGTGACCAGACTCGGCATCGAGCTCAGGATGAGCGAGGAAACCGAAAGGACCCATACGGTAGTTGAAGTTAACTACGACAATGTCTTTCGACGCAAGGTGAGATCCATCGTATGTGGGCACACTCCCAGCACCTCCCTCAAATCGTCCGCCGTAGATCCAAACATAAACGGGTAGATTCGAAGTAGATGTCGCATTTGCTGGTGCCCAGATGTTCATGTAGAGACAGTCTTCCGAGATGTCCTCGCTGCCTGAAGAGAAAATACCGAGAGATGAATAGCTCTGGGCGCAGTCTGCTCCAAATGATGTTGCATTCAGAATTCCAGTCCAGTTGGATGGTGAGGTAGGAGCTGTCCATCTTAGGTCACCAACTGGTGGAGTTGCAAATGGAATGCCCTTGTATACGTTTACGGCACTGTTGAGATCGGATGTAGCTCCTTGCACAGTACCGTAGGAAGTCGTCACTTGTTGAGTAGACCTGCGAGAGTAACGTCCTGCGGCCAAAGCCAGTGGGCTGGCTGCGAGGCCAACAAGGAGAGATAGGTGAACCATTTTAGGTTATAGGAAATAGAAGAGAATGAACAAATGAAGGAAAATTACTGAAGTAGGGTGGTAGACCAACAAAGACTGCAGGATGAGGCTGGTCCATTATGGTAGACAGCTTAGATATATACCGGCCTGCTATGATGAAATCTTGGGTGAACTCAATGACGAGAATATCACTCGAGGAGCGACGTAGACGGTAGACGTACTGCCTATGTGGACCGTCCCCTCCATGGGAAAGGAAGGAAATTGGTTTCTCTCATTATTGACCCGCTTGCACAGCCCATTGGCTCGCGAAGTCGCGAACTACGGGTTAGACCCGGGAAATAGAACAGCTTGTGCAAAGAACGCGACCATACAGGAGCAAAATAATGACAGGAAAGATCCTGTCGACTACGAAAACGCTGGGTGGTAAGTGGCGAAACATACGTAAGTGAAAGGCCCGCCGCCAAGTTAGTTAAGCACTTCCCTGAACATTTGAAACAGTGAAACATTTCGGGACCGAACTGTTTTCTGTGCATACTATGGCGTAGATCTGTCGACATTGAACTTACCTGTTCCTAGTCGCGCTACGCTTGAGTGCTAGTACGCTGCCTGCAGGCAAATTACCCCACTGCCGGCCCCACTCGCCCGTCCTGCCCCCCTTTAATATCGAAGCGGGGAGGTCCTCAAGCGTCCGAGTACGAATACGAAAGAAGAGGTTTTAGGTGCAGATCTGAAGGAGAGCCTATAGAAAGGATATGGTATAAAGGTGACACGAAGGAGGGTCTATAGGACGCGAGATATGTAATAGAACTTTTAAAGAGTTGAAAGGACAAGTGAATATAGTATAAATTCGATGAGTTATAAAGGTGAGCTAAGAATGACTTAACTTGTAAAAGTGAAATAAAAGTGAAAGTGAACTAAAAAGGTCGCTATTTAAATGACTGGATGGGATGGTGCTCAGGGGGCAGCTCCGGGCGCTGCTCAGGGTGCTCAGGAGAGCTGGTTGAGCCGAGGGTGATTATCGCCTGAGCAAGAGCGGCAAGCTTACTAACCGAGTGTGAAGTATAAGAGAGAGAGTTGGTTGATAATACCTCTGGAGACAAAATGAGAATCATGCATTCAGATTTAACCCGTAGAAGCACTACAGAAAACAAGGTCAAGGAGTTGTGATTGCAATCAAATAGGAACATCAAAGTCCATCGCGCCATTCCAACTCCTGGTTGTTTCCTCACTCAAAGTCGCAAACTGTAAGACTGAATTGGCAAAATCTCTTTCCAAGGATGCCATAGGATCACTTACTCAGATTCCGCAACTTCACCAAGCAGCTTCGATGAACTTTGTTGGAGAGACTTTGTAGCTCCAGTAGCCAGAGTCGCGGAACACCGCATGGACAATATCTCAGATGCAGGATTAATCGTCGGTTTGGCCTTGTAAAATAATTCGAAGGTGTGCCAACACATTCGACTTCAGACTAGAATAAACAATAAGAGATGCTACAATCACCGACAACAGATAATAAGCGAATTCTAAAATCCCACCAAAATTGACCATTTCACACCTTCACTAGTCAATTGTGATAAAACC